>CAIGRB010110264.1:0-13211 GCA_903798255.1 Fraxinus quadrangulata
TGGCCTTTGGGCTAGAAAGATAAGTTCTTACTTTAAATTTCAGTTTCTTGTTTAGATCTCAGTTGTTCATTGAAATTAATTGTTCTTGTTATTTCAGTTCATTTGATTTCCTTATTATTTTCGAAGCACATAATCATCTCTTGAGTAGTATACTAATTTCTGTGAACTCCCAACCACTAAAGCCTCGTTGCCAATAACTATTATGCTTACCACACAACAACATTACTATACCAACCACCGTTCATGGCACCACCCGAAAATCCTACTGCCTACATCTGTTGGCTTCGTTTCGTATGGCGATTTTTTATGTTATCAACTGTGGTGTGATGTGACAATTTGTCATGGAACTTTGAAAATTCGAGATTGTCCGCTGAATAGAGAAGGTGGCAATGACAAAAGAGGGATGAGAAGATGGCCATGGTATATCAAAATGAGGATGGGACGTTGTAGATCTAATATTTTTATGCCAGGGAAGAGACAATATTTTGTAGCACTTTTAAAGAGAAAATTCTATGCAAGTCAACGAGGATTTCTAATTCAATTAGATACCCTATTTTTCAAGAATCTTGTCATCTTTGCTTAGAAGACCTTTTACGGTCAATATGCACGAGTCAATGACCATATTTAACAAATTTTAAGATGGGAAAACATATTTCACTCCGAAAAAAAAAATGGACTAATTAGAAATTTTCCCTTACAATATCTGAATTTTTAATTCATATGTAGGAAATAAGTAAGTTATTTAAATACGTTTGAAAATTAAAATTTACAAAAAGGGAATTTCACTTACCCCCATTTTGCTAAAAAGTCATATTTTTAATACATTTTGACAACAGTTAATGATATATATGTTTGAAAATTTGATAAAAATTGTGAATTCAATGAAATGTGTGATTTAAATTAATGTTTGACTTTAATTTACTTAAAATTTTATCAACTTTTTAACTAAATTAAATAGGAACTTGACGCTTAACCAAACACACCCCACATAAAACCTTTTGGGACTTTTTTCATTTTTTATTATTACTTTTGACATCTATTTCAAGTGCATAGTCTATAGGCAAATTGTCAATTGGCAGCCGGCTGAACAGCAAGAATTGTATAGCCAATTAGCCATCAGAAGGCGAACTAAATTAAGTCCCTATTTGGTGGAGATTAAAATCAAAATTTTAGTGAATTTTGATAAAAATTGAGGAAATGTGTGATTTAAAAGTTGTGAGATCCATGTTTAAAATTAATTGTTGACTTTAATTTAAATTAAAATCTGAATTTTAATCGATATGAAAGAAGAGCCAGGTAAGAGTAGTTTACATTTTTGTAGATCATCTCTCTATTACAAATCTTAATCATGAAATCAAAGAAGAAGAAAAATGGATTAAAGAATTAATTTAGCCCGTAATTTCTCTTCTAATTAATAAGCTCTAACCATTTCTAACTGGAGCGGCTTAGGTTGAGCCATGGTTCTTCTTTTCCACAAATTAATTTCCTTCCTTGGCTCCACCGCCACCCCACCGCCGCCGGAACCACTCCCGGCGACCACAAGTGGTGCCGAGAAAGGAATAATTACATCATATTCTTCTCCCTCTGAATAGTACCGTTCCTCCGGTGCAATCTTTGCAGTTATCCAATCAAAATTTGCCAGTGTATGAGGATCTCGACTGCTAGCAAACCGCTTCATCTGGCTTATACTCGGAGCCCGATCAGGAAGAGGCGGTTTTTTATTATTATCCGTCGATGCATCGGATTTTCTTCTTTCGGGCTTTACAGTACTGCTAAAGATATTCAGAACCATTGATGGTTTCTTCTTCAGCTCTGACGGAGGCCCGATGAGCTTGATTTTGGGCTCAAATTCTTTAGGCAAAGAAACGTACTTGTTTTTGCATAGCTTCTTCTTGTGCTTGATTTGGCCCATGCATGAAATCTTTGGTGAAGTTGGCTCCTGTGTATCAAAATTCGAGTTCTTCGATTTCCCTGATCGAATCGGGCTGGAAGACCCTCTGTTCAAATGGGTATTACCTTTCTTAGCATTCGTTCCATCTGATCTCTTGTCTTTACCAGTGCTGAAAATAGGGTCTTGAAATGAAACGGCTGCTTTTGGTAGAAACCCTAGAATCTTGTTCTTTGATTTATTAGTTGCTTGAGACTTCTCCATTTTTGGTATATTGAGCTTTCTCACTCTCTTTTTATCTCTATATTTATAGAGATAGAGAGAGGATAATTATTTGGTCAGAAGAGGATGAGAAGACTGCACCGACCAGATTTGATACATGTTCTTATCCCCATGCGTTAATACCAATTACTAAAATGTTCATTCAACGGTCTAAATCTACGGGCTAAGTCAATTGCTGACTGTATACCATAGAAAATCGAATGTACGTGAAATAAGACAAACAACAAATCAACATTGTTTGTTGTGAGACAGAAAAAAAGAAAAGAGATTAAAAGTTAATAAGTTTGTGTGTATTATAATGAGAATCAAAATTTTATATTTTATAGGGCCGAATTAGGGATACAATAATAATAATTTCTAAGACTGCAGGAGTACAATTGTCATTCACTAATAAACTTACTATTTACAACACTCTACCTAGAATGACACACTACGTTAAAATCTTATTTAATAAAAATTCAATGGGACAAAAAATCAAACTAAGGAAAAAAAGTACAATTATTTTGGAATATTAAAGATAAATACCGCGTCATTAAAACCTTGCTAGAAAAACCCAATGAAATAAAATCTAAGTGAAGGAAAAAGAGTACAACTACTCCCCCTAATATTGATCACTGAAAATTTTTGAGTCGACTTTTATAAATAAATCAACCACATTATTACTTGAGTGAATTTGTTGAACATCGATATCGTCATTCTTCTGAATCTTATATGTATGAAAGAATTTTGGAGAAATATGTTTCGTCCTATCACATTTGATATAACCTCATTTGAGTTGTACAATACAAGCAGGATTGTCTTCTTACAAAATTATAGGGTTATTTTTTATTGAAATTAATCCGCATAATACTTGAATATAATGGGTCATGTTCATCAACCATACACATTCTCGACCTGCTTCATGAATTGCAATAATTTCAGAATGATTTGAAAATGTTGCTGTCAAGGATTGTTTCACAGATCTCCATAATATAACTATTTCTCCACGTGTAAATACGTATCATGTTTGTGATCTAACTTTATGTGGGTCAGAGAGATAACATGGATCTATATATCCCACTAAAGCATATTTCGACTTTTGAGAATAAAATAATCTCAAATCAATAGTACCCTAAGATAACGAAAAATATGTTTAACACACATATCATAAAGTTTAGATTTGTCAATTTTTTATTACCTTAACGGGTGGTAGTGCAAAAATGACAAATAATAGAAAAATTACGATATTTGAAAAGAAAAAAAAAACACACACACACACACACACACAACGATAGTTGGTTATGGATTGTGGGTTGGATTGAATTGAATTGGAAAATAGATGATTGGAGAAGAAGATTTGTTCGTTCATTTTGAAGGATTATTGTAATTTTTCTTTTAGTTTTTTATTTAGCCCATGTTAGGTGAAAACTAAAATTAAAATTTTAATCCAATTCAAAGTCAACAATTAATTTTAATCACATATTTAATGAAATTCAAAATTTTTCAATTACATATTTCATCAAATTTTATCAAACTCTACTAAAAAATTGATTTTAATTCCCACCAAACAAGGATTTGTTTCTTTCTTTCTTTTTCTTCTTCTTCTTCTTCTTCTTCTTCTTCTTCTTCTTCTTCCTCTTCCTTTTTTTTTTTTTTAATAATGAGAAGGCAATTTCGTCATTTTAATGGTGGAAGGATGAATTTTTTCTACATTTTCGGAAGATTAGGAATTTTTGGTGTTAAAAAAATTGAGAGAGAGATTGAGGATAGATTAGTAACATTTCGAAGAAGTGCTAAAAAAAAAACCCCTTATTTTTATTTATTTTGAAACCACTTTTGTCAAAATGTGGAATAAATTAGCATTTTTGGAACTATTTTATGACATGTCAATTTAATTTTGGAATTAAGTAATGCTATGTAACCCCATCGAGGTTACAATTACAGGATATGTGATGCTAGATGATATGTTAAATGAAATGTAAAATTAAATAAATTATTTAATTTCACATATCATTTAATGACATACTAACGCCATTTAAACTGATATCGTAATCCCATTAAAATTAAATAGCATTACTCTCTTTAATTTCACTGAACACACAAAAATCTATAGTTATCTTATTTTTTTTTATTTATTTCAATAAAATGTATACATCAGACATGGACACACTGTGGAAAATAGCATTCCTCAGGTTAAAAATTTAGAACGCTGTAGAAATTAGTAATGATTCTTTGACTTGGTTGAAAAATATAACGTGTCATTGACGATATAAACATTGGGCGCCTCCTTAATATATTCACACAAAATTCAAAATTGTAAAATTTGCCGGCTTGTTGCTAGAAATACAGTTGGAACATAGTGATTGTTATTAATAAGGTTGTTGGTTTTGGCGTGTGGGGTATGTGCCACCCATGTACCATGTTGTAACGTTTACTTGTTTGTCTTAAACATTTGGAAAATATGTCATATTCTCACCTAAATTATCATGGCCTATTTATGAAAAAATTCCTAATATTGTAAGTTGCATCGGTAGTGAAAGAAGAATACTTGAATAATATTTTGTTATCCACGTCGACTTGAAATTTGTAGTTGACCTATGATTAAAAATATCGATAATGTAAAACATAAATTCGAATATTTGTCACGTACTTGAAGTTATTTATTTATTTATTATTTTTCTTTTATATTGAAGATTTACTGAAATGGGCTATTCTGGACTGGACTTCCGAAAGGCCCAAAACATAATGGACTGGGAAGTGAAAGAATAGCCTGCAAAATAATGAGGACCCCGTGAGAACACAGATCAAGAACGAAGAAGAAACCTTCTCCGACCAAATAGCCTATTGATTGATATAAGAGGTTTTTTCATCTTCCCTTCCAATATGATTTTTTTTTTTCCTCACATGATTTCTAAAAATCGCCATAAAATTAGCTTATAATTTTTGAACTTTTGTTTAATTAGGTATTATTCTGGTCGAGATTAGGTTCCAGTACTGAATCATAGTATTTTTTTTTACTCTTTATAGATGATTGAAAACAATTCTCTGTTTAGAATTATGCGAACACTTTCACTGGGTTAATCCCATTTCAAAACAGTTTGCTTTTGAAAAATTGATCCAGTTTCTTTATTATTTGAACCCTTTATTTCTAATTTGTTAATCTTGGTAGTTAAATTTAATTCTGATCTGTTAATGTGTTATTGTTGAAGGGTAACGTGGATGGTTCTCACCTTAGATTTGCAAGATTTCCTTCTCCGGGGTCGGGTGTTGAAGCTGTACAGACAAGCTCTCAGGATTGCGAGGAGAGCTCCAAATGGTTCTAGTGGTGAGGCATCTATCTGATTAATTTTGTCATCCTACTACTTATTTGTAGCTGTGAAAAGGAAAAGTATTTCAAAACTTGCTTATTTACTTAATTTTAAGTTTTTCAACATTAGCCAAACATGCATTTTGAATGGATGTCATATTTTCCTTTACTTATTAGTTATTATGGTATCTTCTGTTGGTTCCTTCTGGGAATTTTGAGCTCGTTTATATAATATCTGCATACAGGGTTCTTACTTAACTCTAGTTGAACAAAAAATCATCGTCTGATATTGATATATTCTCTTGGTTACTACTCTGAGCACGCCATCGTGTTTTCAAGCTGTAATTCATCTCATCTATTTTTATTTTCCCTCCATGTCTTCAGACATTAATATCGTTATAAGTATCATCAGAGGTCCCAGAATGCTCTTGAGGCTTTAGAGTTTAGTAAAACTATCGTTAACTGCTAAATGAAAATATTATAACTAGTCTCCTATAGCATTTTGTTTTTGGCAGACAAATTCATAATGGGAAGCTCAGGCATAATCCTGCCTAATGAGAATTTGTTGAGATAATGTATTTTCTACCAATCCATTAGATATAAGTGGTTTCATAAACGCGATAATGAATGGGGCAAATCAATCCCGATCATTGATGAGAATTCTTACTTCTATTAAGAATCTAAGTTATGGCTGTGCTGCTTTATTCTTTTTTTAAAAATTGGTTTTTGGTTAATATAAATAACTAGGCTGGTTCTTTATGGTTTTAAAATAGTGTTAGCTCTTATGCTTTGGCTGCTCTTTGGAGGTCTCACGTCATTGCTTATGATGTTGTTGGCACAGATGAATTGAGACAGATAATTAGACAAGAGATTGAGAATAACAGGACTTGCAATGACAGGCAGAGGATTAGATTTTTGATCAGTGATGGCTTAGAGAGATTGAAACGTTTGGATGAGACACTTGATATGCAAGGTCATTCCTGATAAATTTCAGGTACTTGTTGGATTACGTCAAATTGCAATCATCTGTTTAATCAATATGTAAGTTTTGCTATTGCTTACCTTACAATTGACTCTAACAAGAAGCTTACCTTACAATTGACTCTAACAAGAAGATTGAGCCCGTGTAATCCTTATTTTCTTTGACGAGATTATTTATTATTGGACATGTTTAATTCACATGGACGAGAATGAAACTATATGCATTAGCTCTCCATGCTTTCTCTGTCCTAAAGAGCTGAAGTCTTTTCTAGTCTGGCTTCTTCTTGATCTTCTCCCGCTCTCCATACATTTATTTGACATCATATTTTACATTGTGTTACGTATCGTAGCATGATTGAATAGTGTTTTTTTTTTTTTTAAACACTTTCTCACTTTAACACTTTTTGAATTCTCAAAGAATGTTAACAAAAGTGTATAACATGGAATGTACACTTAGCATAATTCTTTTGAATTATAAATAAACAAAAATGAGTTATGAATAAATGGACATTATTTCTGCATTCTACGAAATATATAGATAAAAAGTAATTTGATCGATTATAAATAATTTATAAACATTAGCCAAATATGGATAGTCTATATATCACAATCATACATATATGCAACTCGCTAGGAGTCTAGAAGGTCAAAGAACTTGTACTTTTTTGGTTTCTCAATTTACGAATTTCTACTATAATTAGTATTTAAGATATATCACAATTGACTCTTTTTTTTATTTTATTTTAAAGTTCCTGATTTTGTGATGGCTAATAAATTTGATCACCCCGAACGAAGCATGGATTAAAATGACGTGACTAACAAAACTGGGTGTTGAAAATCTACCATAAAGGGAGGAAAAACGAGTCGGGCAAAAAGACAAATGGTGCCCACCCCCATATGGGGTGGTCCGTGGTCGAAGCTCGACCCGCTAGTTTGGTAGACGTTCATGCATGCACTCAAGCCTCTGTCCATATGTTCCGACAACTTCTAACCACCTTCTAGATTTCCACCTTAATTTAAGAGATAGAGAAGAGGGAGTGGACTTTTGGGGGGTGAGATAGAAGATGAATTTTTTTTTATTATTATTATTGTCTTTTTTCTTTCTAATTTTCTACTTATTTTATCTTAAGTTTGACAAATTAGAAATAAAATGAACGAGAAGTACACGTGCAAAACTAACGTCCAAAGTGGACCAATTAATCAGTTAATGGCATAGATTTGGGACCTCAGCACCAAATTTGAAAGGCTTGGGCGAAAAATGAAAGAAGGGAAAAGGTTTGGGACCATCTGCATCAATTTCCCAAATTAAATATAGGGATGACAATAGAACGAATATGAAATGGGTCGATCATTCTCACCGCCCGTTTCGTTGGGCATTTTGTCACTTTGTCTATTCTCCATATCCGGTTAAAGTGCGATGAGGTGGGGACGGGGCAGGCAAGTTTCTGCCCCATTTATCGTCCCGTTTATTTTTTAAATATCTTTAGTTTCTTTCAGTGAAACCAAAAATGGGTGATGCATTGCTTTTCTGAAGCATGCAACTAGATGCCACTTTAGATCCATCAAGCTTGCATGGTGAGTTCTATTGGTCTCCATTCGCAATCTCTATTACCAAAACACAGAGAAAGAAGAAAAGCTAACAAAAACATTAATCTTGGAAGTGAAAAATGATCCGATTTCAAGAAATAATATTGTTTACCTGTCAGTACTGGTCTTATATTTACATCATTTGACAGAACATGACTTTAGAGTTCCTAACTATCATGTATTGAAATCCAGGAGGTTGCCCGGTTATCAGAGGGAAAAAGTGGTCATCCACCAAGTGGAGGCATGGTGGTGAATATAAGATCTAGCCAACTTGTAAGGTACACCTTTAAATCTATGTGGTAGTTAATTGCAGCCATTATTCAATCATTTCTTTTCATTTGTAGGGAACCCTTTCTCCAATTCAGTCCCTTTCCACATTCCTCTCCCTAAACACAAAACAAAGCTATCGAGAATTTACGAAGTTAAAAATTCTCCTTGTAACAACCCCATTCATGTTATGGTTGCCTAGTCTAAAGATTTGGCCTAATGTGCAGCAACCATGTATAAAGGGCATCGCTTGCTGTTCTTGTTTGCTATCTACAACGAACTAACATTGTCTTCGTTATTAGGTCTTAATTACATAAAGACTGGACAAAACTCTCAAACTGAATCAGATCGAATCGGATCCAAACTGAACCAAACTGAATCGAGCGATTCTTTTTAAATTAAATACTCGAACGGATATCTGAATCGAGAATCGACGGGTTCAGTTCGATTTTCGGTTTTAAATCAAGAATCGAATTTCCCTAATTTTTTAAATTTTTTATCTTAAATAAGTCAAATTATTTTATTTTTTAANCCTAATTTTTTAAATTTTTTATCTTAAATAAGTCAAATTATTTTATTTTTTAAAATAAATTACTAACTAATTAATTTAGTCCAAACTCAAAATATGATTTTACTATTTCTAATTTTCAGCCAAACCCAACTTAATCAAATTAACTTAAGTTTTACCCAAATCTCTTATTCCACCGTAGTATCATTTCTACAGTTTTATTATTGTGAATTAACAATCTTCCTCTTCATGTGATTTTAACAGTCAAATTTATGAAAAACTCAACAAAAAGAGGTGCAAAATATATCATGAGATTGGACACCATTATTTTGTAAGAGTTAAGATTAAATATGTCATAATTGAATTAATGTAGCGTTGTTGAAATATAAAAAAATTTAATTATTGTACGGAATCCCGGAACCGAATAGAACCGAATGGACCCGAACCCAAACAGTTTTATAATTAAATTTAGACCCGACAGTCCATTTATTAAATACCCGAAAATTTCAAATTTGGTTCAGTTCTCTTTAGAACCGAATCGGACCCGACCAGACCATGTCCGCCCTTAATTCACATAAACCGGCTTTAGTTTTCCGCAAATGCAATGACTTCCAATTTCTTCTTAAATATATACCGTAAGAAGGCTATTAAGAGGTTCACACCATAACATTCTTCACTGCATCTGCAGTATGCCTGAAGGGGGAAAAGTCATTGTTCCGGCTCCGGTCATTGAGCCGGGACATAAAGCATGGTATTGCATGAAGTCTATTCTATTATAATCCAAACCCAAAACCTACATCTTTTTCTATTTTTTTAATTTTTTTTTTGTTTCGTCTTTTATTGGCGAATCCCTAAGGGTGCGTTTGGTTTGCATTTCTGTTTCCAATTTTCAGTTTTGAATTCATTTTCTATTTTTCGTTTTGAGGGATTATTTTAAAATAGCAAAAAACGCATTTGATTTGTCATTCTGAAAAACAATTTCTGAAAACAAAAATCTAGAAAACGTTTTTGGTTTAAAAATTTTAGAAATAGTTTATGACCTTTTTTTTCAATTAATTTGATTATTTAGTAAACATAT
This sequence comes from Fraxinus quadrangulata, assembly GCA_903798255.1. Classification (NCBI taxonomy): domain Eukaryota; kingdom Viridiplantae; phylum Streptophyta; class Magnoliopsida; order Lamiales; family Oleaceae; genus Fraxinus; species Fraxinus quadrangulata. The sequence continues at coordinate 9,878 of CAIGRB010110264.1, forward strand.
CACTTTTATGCTAATATGTAATCAAATATTATAAATTTTAAAGTTGGTATAAAAAGAAACCATTGTAAGTATATCTCCAAAAATCGCATCGATATCATCCGTACATAATAAATCATTGTCACTCGTATTATTTATGCACTTACCATAATCATTTATAATAGTACTCCAAATATAAATATCAAAATCCAATACATCAATTAAAATAAAACTAGTAGCAAATCTTGAGAATTACAAAGTTCATAATCAATATATGAAAAAAACACAATCCTACATTAGAAGTTCAAAATACTTAATCCGACCAATCAAGCAAATCAAAGAAGTTCCAAGATAGATCCTCTCCTAATTTCTTGCATAATCACAAATGTCATCTTGAAATCTGAATCGTTAAAACCTTTATTGCTTTCATATAAACCTCATTAAACATTCATTCCATGTTGTTTAAGATGTTCAAGCACTCCATATTTGAATAAGGGCATAGATTAGTGATTTCATTAGTGCCCTCGTGATTAGATGATTTTTTTTGGATGCGTACAAGCTTTTCTTTAAGGTATAGCATTCTAAGTCTTGTTTCCTCGTTCCTTGTGCTAAAAGTAGATGACCATTGCGCCATACATTCCTCAAGTTTTTCACCTTTATTGATTTTGAGTTCCTTACGTTTGTTAGGTGTAGTATCCTCACCTCGACGAATATTTGAAACTTCATCATCATTATTTTCCACACATACATGCACTCCCCTTCACAAAAACTCATCTTCTATCTGTCCGTCTTTCTTCGTTTTGACGTTGGAGGAAGTTGAGTAGAAGCATTGCCTAGACCTCTTAATGCTTACATCCTTCCTTCCTAAATGTCTTGTAGTCGCTCTTGTTTATCTACAATAAAAAAAACCCACATTAATAAACTGTATAGTGAAATGTAAAACAAAAATGATATCATAAATAAGTATTGCTCAAAATTTTCTTTTACAATACATACCATAAAGAAAATGTTGCTGAACTTCTTCTGTAGCATTCACTTGGTTGGTATTTGGATCCCACGTAACACCTGTATGCCCTAAAAGGTTAGAGAACAAGCGATGCACCTTACGTAAACAATTCCACTCACCCTTCAATCTCTATATAACGTAATCAGATTTTGTGGCAACCATCATCTCTTGACTGATCTTGTCCCAATCGTCTTTTGTAACGTAGAACGTTGCAACTTTCCTGCTTTCACATTGTCATAAAGTATTCTAATAAAAACGTGTTTATTCTAATCGGACCATGAAATTGTTTCCATATTCTTACCTCTATGACCACCCATGTTCTCTAATGAAGATAATGAATAAATATTAACCACTTAACCAAAATATAACATAGCAGTAATGGAAAACTGGATGTCCCTGGTTTATATCAACCAAGAAGATGTTTTGTGTCAAATTACCCCAGGAATAGAAATGTGGATGCCCCTGGTTGCTTAACTTGTTAAGTGCCATGGTGAAACAATGAAAAACTGTTGGTATTGCCACTTCCTTTTTGCATTCCTATCCTATCTAAAATCTAATTTATATGTAGAATTAGCATTAAACTAGCAGTAACCTTACTAATTCATGCCTATAAGCATTATGTTATAACAACAGATGAAACCAAATTCTCTCGACAATCCTAGAAGCAAAAGATTCTTGTATCTAGTGAACCCTTGCATTACACCCATAATTAACAACAAGCTAGCCTTAATATATGTCTTCAATCTAATTTTCCTTGAATCTCAAAAAAGAAAATAACCAAAAAGGCAAGCCATTCGAATGATTTTCCCATCATTCATCTAAGAATTCCAGATCCCTTTAACAGAAGATCTGAACAAGTCAATCTTTTACACAGAATATGTAACTCTAACTATCCCAAATAAAAAAGGCAGACTATGAGTTATACACACATATGTACGAGAAAGAACATTCGAAAAACAAGAAACTGGAAAATACAAAATCAATTGGAGAACACAAAAGGAGAATACAAAAGGGAACATTGGAAAATTACCTTCACTCTTCTGGCTTGAGGCTTGAGAAATAGCACCAGAAAGATGGATTATCCACTTGGGTTCTTGGGCTTGCTTGGGACGAGAGAGAGGGAGATAGAGATGAGTATTTGTATTTGTATTTGTATTTGTATTTGTATTTGGGTAGTTTTGTGTGATTTTATTAATTATTTTAATTTGAGAAATTTTTAAGTTTATTTTTCCCGTTTCAAGTTTTTTGAGTTTTATGTTTTAAATTTTCTTTATTTACTAAAATGCATTTTTAAATATAAAATACCAAAGTGTTTTGAGTATTTTAGAAAAGTGAAAATGACCTCAAAATAGTAAACTAAACGCACTCTAAGTTTCTTTTTAATCCGATCAAATAAAGAAAAAAAAAACTTGATTTTTCGCAATCTGTTATAATGGTTTGACGTGATCAAATATGGAATTGAGTTAATGAGCGGTAATTTTATTCTGGATTAAAATTTGCAGGTTTCAAATATATGGAGGGTGCTTTATCAAACAATACTGTGACTGCCCGCAGCTGATGTGCTGCTCAAATTTTGGCGCCTTTTACCTGAAGAAATAATAAAGGTTTACATTGTGTTCTAGATGTTGGAAAATCACTGATAAATTCAATTATTCTTTGCGGACTAATGGTTAAATATTGCTTTTCCCTTTAATATTATGTTCGCCAAGTATATTGTTAGGACTTGATAGTTCAAAACTAACATGACTTGTTGCCATTGCTAAAGATTTAACGATTTTGTATCTTTTTATCGAACTTTGAAATCAAAAGCTTCTAATGGTATCATGCTCAACCGCGATCATTTGCATTATGTTATACCTTTGATTGTACAAAAATCTATTTCTTTTAAAAAATTTAAAGAATATTATCTATCCTAATTCATCATAAAATCATCAAGCTACTATTATCAATTTTAAAATTTAGTTCCTGTTTGAGCCATATTATTTCTTCATTTTCATTTTCAACCATATATTTTTCAATAAAATAATATTTTTCATTATATCGATAATTTTTCCTTCTTTTTCAACCATATATTTTCTGTCACATAAAAAAATGCATTACTGAGAAAAAAATATACACCAAATAAGAGCTTATGCTAAACTTGAAAGTACAAAAGTGTTAAAAAATAAAGAAATATATATTATTTACTATCCACGTATCTGTTTACCAAGTAAAAAATTTAATGACTTTGTTACATGTACATCAAATTTTGAATAATATCACATGATACTTAATTATTACATAATTTAAAGTACAATCAACTTTTTCATTCAATAATTTCATTACACGTTTTTTGGTACACTTCGTGAATGT
>CAIGRB010110268.1:0-16296 GCA_903798255.1 Fraxinus quadrangulata
GTGCTGCAGATCAAGTACACACATTCCAATTTCATACCGTCTAGGCAACGGCAATCCATGCAAGAGCATTGTTCGACATCCAGTGACATGCCTCGCCTTCTCCAGGGGAGAATTTCAGTATCTTAAAAGCTACATGATTCTTAGGCCATGCCGAGGTATTCATGTGACATATCGCAATCACAGTGCTAACAGGGAGTCGAGTATCGTGTTCAACCAAGTCTACAGCATAGATTCGAGACGAAGAGATTGAATGGCAGAAATAGGCCGTAAAGGGAAGATAAACTTCATGGCAGGCCACTATTTTCTGCCTATCAAATCTCTTGATATTTTTTATCAGTAAATCACCTGTTCTTGTGCTTTGTGAAGCAAGTGCGAGTAACTTGGTTTTGCCTAATGCAAGTTTTGAGAAACGAATCATTTCTTCAAGGGATTTTGGGCAAGTCTTGATTTCTCCTTTTATAGCTTCTGCATTACAATACGAAAGGGTTGTTTCCATGGAATTTTTTGACAGTGCATAGGACTTGGGAAATATTTTTCTGATGTCTTTTCTGCTGATAGAAATTTTTGATGCTAATTCTTGAGGGAGAAATGATCGATTCGGAATCTTTTCTTCTAAATCTGAGAGATGTAACATATTTCCTTCTCTAAGGATTGAGAGCCTGAAGTAAGAAAATTTGTCTACCTTATTGGATTGAAAAGGTAATGCACCATTGTTATTATACACTTTGGTCACAGCATATGCTTGTTTTACTGCCTTGAAATCGTCAAATTCGGATGAACAAGAGAGTTTAGCAAGGGAGCAAAAGTTGGGATTTTCTGAGAAGTCGTTATCGGATATCATTTTAGTGTAATAATCACGATCCCTTGTTGTTAACGGGGATAGTTTCTTGAAGATAGATTCTGGCATTTTGTTGGCCACATTTTCCGACCAGAACTTGATCTGATCAGAAGCAATGGATGACAAAGAGAGTTGAGTCGACGCAAGAGAAGTGAAACTTAGTGAAAAGGCCAAGTAAATGTAAAGGAGAGAAGTGAGAGAATGTGAAGTAGCCATTCCTATTTGTAGAGAGAGGAGAGAGATAATTTGCATAAAATTCTCAAGATAAGTTCTGCTAGGACGATAGTTTCCAGGCCATATTTATACTGCAATCTTGGTGTGTGAAATTGAAGATAAATGGATTTTTGCATATAGGTCCAAAGAATTTGGGTGCATGGATACAAGGAAAGCAAATAATGCTGATAAGAACTGATTTTCTTGTAATTAAGACATGTGAATGAGTATTCAATGCACAAAACATTTATAATTGATTGAACTAAACAAGTTGTACACTCATTGTGTACAACTAGTTTGACATTGTTTGATGTGGTAAATTCAAGGTCATTGATTTTTTTAAATATTGTAAAAATTAATAACAAAATTGTGTGCCACACCGTGGAATGTAAACAAAATTGTCAACCAAAATATAAGTATAGCAAAATTGTAATGATTAACGATAAGATTTAAATTCAACATATTTGAATTCTTTGATACCATAATATATGACATCTCATCAACTAATACCTTGATCGATTTTAACAGATTTACATAAACTCAATCTCAATAAAGAAGAATTTTTTAACAAAAATGCTCAAAATCTTCGCACTTTGATTTTCCAATCCACAAACTCATTTGTTTATTTCAGCAAAAAACATATTGCACCCTAAATCCTTGTTTGGCCCAATTTTTCAAAACTCACTTTTTTCCAAAATTCATTTTCAACCACACATTTATAGAACCAAAACTTTTATCGACTTTTCAATTTTATATTTCATCAACTTTTATCAAAATTTGCTAAAAAGATGATTTTTAACTAGACCAAACAAGCACTAAGTATACTTGGGATAACAATCCAGGGAACGCCGGAAACTATGAATTTTTGGTTATGCCGACATTAAATCATATGGGACAAACCAAGAATGGAGATATAAAGTGAACGCCAAGTTGCTCAAATAATGGAATGAAAACAGTGCAAATAATGCAAATTGGATTAATAATTTATTTTTGTGGATAATGATAGTTGGCCTTTTTGCTTTTATGAGGGACCTTGTTCTTGCTCAATCCACTGTATGCAGTCATGTCCTGATAGGTGAAATTGCATCGTTGGTGTTTCTAATTTATTGTCGGAGTAGTAAATTGGTATGCAACCTCTATAAAGAGCAAGATGATCCTCGACCTTTCATTGTGGTGGATGATCAATCTCCAATAACGGAAATTGCATTGTTGGTGTTTCTAATTTATTGTCGGAGTAGTAAATTGGTATGCAACCTCTATAAAGAGCAAGATGATCCTCGACCTTTCATTGTGGTGGATGATCAATCTCCAATAACGGAAATCATCCAAATCACGATTAAAATGTCATTAGTCCTTGCAAGATGTGCCTCATTCAAATTTCTGAACACTAACCCAAGTTGGGGAATGAAATTTGGCATTGAAACTTATATAGAAGTGAGCATATGATCATTTAAAATATATTTGTCGGTTTCCTTTGTTTTGATTGTGCTATTATAACGAAGGATTAAAGACTAATTGCTCTTTTTTAAAGATTGAGGACCAACTTTTTATTCAAGCAATAATAAAATTGATGATTATGGTATAATTTTTCCAATAAGACAATACAAAAGAAAAACTGCACAACTATCATCAATTTATGACCTAAGGAACAAGATCTCCAAACTTCAAAAATGAAGAATTTTACTCCTGAACTTCTTCAATAATGCAATAATTACTGATAGCCTCTAACACTAAGATTTGTATGATTAATGAAAGCCATCCTAACTTTTGTTCTATCATTGTATCAAGTCTATGCATCATGAATTTAGATGAAAACACTACTCTGAATAGGGTCTTCAGAATGGTTCACATTTTATGACAATAACATATTTAGAATGAAGGAAAAAATATGAACAAAAAAATTTATTAATCGTCGTGTTCGTCCTAATCAATTCACATAGACTAGTAGAGAACATATATAGAAGTCGAAATATGAGATGGATATGCATAGCTGATTTTTTCTACAGATAAAAAAAAGGGATCTAATTGACATGTAAAGCAAGATATCAGAGTGTTTGTGTTTTTGGTAGGCTCCTAGTCAGTATTCCATTCCTTTCCAGCAGATAACTTTAGCTGGGTTCTATCTATTGGCATCCATAAAAGCTTCTCTGTGATCATTGGGTTCATTTATAATAGGAAAATATGCACTAGAGGTCACAAACCTTTCAAAAAAGAGCAGCTCAGTCCCAGACCTTTACATCGTAGCAGATTTTTTTCAAACATTTAAAAAATGCGCTATAAAAACATCTTTGGGCGGTTTCTGTACAAAAATCAGTTAGTTGACCAAAACACAAGAGCTTGACCAATTTTTGAAAGGGCAATGGTAACTTCACATTCTCACCTAAAATTGTTCAGAAGTCCCTCTATCGCATATTTTTTAGGATTATGCTACACAAACATAATCCTTTACATAGGGGGTGGACACCCCTATGTGCCCCCTTATGGTAGTTAATAGTTAATCATTTATTTCTTTTATTCAAGATTCTAGTTCTTTCAAAGCGCGTATGTTGATTTTAATTATGAGTTTAATGCTTTGAATTATTTGGTCAATAATTCAATAATTTTGTGAATCTATTGTAAATTGAGAGATAAGTTTTAGATTTAGATCTTATAGTAAATTCCAGAAATTTAGTATAAAATGTAGCCATCACATTAATTCTTATAACAATAATTGTGTTTGACTAAGATTGATTCACATAAAAATATGGAATTGAAGTAGTTAAATTGATTCAATGAGAACTCGAGAGAGGTAAATTGAATACGATAGAAGAATTCGATCGAGCAATACATTAGATTTGCGAATCTTGATTTAAGAATTAAAGGTAACCAATAGATGAAATTGTGAGTCATAATATCTCTTCCATATTTGAAACCCTAATTCAATTTTTGTAGGCAATTTGATACTTTCAATTAATTAGAATAGATAGATAAACAATCACCAAAATCATAGTTGTTTTCATTCGTCAAATAGGAGTTGAAATATTAAACTATGAATAAAGCATAATCTTTGTGTGAATGGTAATTCGGACTCAAAGGCTAATTATATTACCTGTTACGTGTCAAACAGAGCAGGTGATGTGGCACGTTTGTGTACAATTTATTGGCCAAGTAAGCAATTTTTTTATGAGGTGGACAACTACAAAGTTGAGTGACTACCTAGGGGATCTTTGGCAAAGTTTAGTGACCCCGTGAGAACCTTTGGCAAAGTTTAGTTGACCCCGTGGGAAACTTTGGAAAAGTTCAGTGATCATTTGGGAAAAATTGTATGTTTTAAGAGACTAGTCCATTTCTAAAATCGATGTTGCTATTCAAATGGAGCATAAACATTAAGACATAGACTATAAAGATTTATGAAAAGAACCATTAGGCAATAATTCAACACACACATAAGGTACAAAAGGTTAGAAGCCAATTGAGTCATCATTCTCCATAATATATAATCTTCAATTCGCCTCAACGGGTTAAATTATTTTGTCTAAGTTAACATGAAAGCCCGATAGACAAATCTTTGAAATTCACATGTCATTAATTGGAAACACTTAAGTCGCCCAACCTCATAGAGATCTCACCTACTCTCTCAAGCCAACATGCAGACCTTGTATCTATACTCATTTATGAGTGCTTTGTCCTTCAACCAATTCAATAGCCTGAATGCATATGTGAACATGCATAAATCTATTGGCATATATGAATGCATATGCGAATGAACAATATTCAGACCCCAAAGCAAATAACAAAATCCTATCAAAAATTTAATAACAAAATGAATGAACTTTGCCAAAGGTTTCCCCAAATGGTCACTGAACTTTTCCAAAGTTTCCCACAGAATCACTGAATTTTGTCAAAGATTCCCTAGGTAGTCACTCAACTTTGTAGAAGTTGTCCACCTCATCAACAATTTTATTCTTACTTGGCCAACAAATTGTACCCAAACGTGTCACATCACTTGCTCCGTTTGACATGTCTTCAAAATCGTTTGATTTTGCAACTGACGTTAGGTCAGCGATGGATGGGATCCCGATTTGCAAAGTTTAGGGACTATAGGGAAGTTTTGAAGTTCAACAATCCTATGGGAACCTTTGGCAAAGTTCAGCCACTATTTAGGGAATTGACCCTGGAAATGGTGACCAAACTTTACTATTTTCTTGGGATGTAAAGAATTTTAAATTGGGATCAAACCAAGAAAATGTTAAGATAAATAATTTAGCCAGAATCGACTTCATCTTTTACTAGAGATTCAAACACAATGCACATAGCAAAGAAATAGGCACACATAAACCACCTCTGCCCATCAGTTTATATTATAATGAGATGCTAGCAGAGATGTCTTTCCTCCACACACCTACAGAATTCAAGAAATTATACAATCTTAATTTACAAGCAGTGGTGATCGAGTTTACTCTACTGTTTTAAAAATACGTCAACTCATTGTTGTAGGTCGAGTACACATAATCCAACTTCATGCAATCTAATCATCGGCAATCCATGCAAGATCAATGTTCGACATCCAGTGACATGCCTCACCTTCTCCAGGGGAGAATTTCAGTATCTTAAAAGCTACATGATTCTCAGGCCATGCCGAGGTATCCATGTGACATATCGCGATCACAGTTTTGATTGGGAGTTGAGTTTCGGCTTCAACCAAGTTTACAGCATAGATTTGAGACGAAGAGACTGAGTGGCAGAAGTAGGCTGCAAAGGGAAGATAAACTTCGTGGCAGGCGACTATTTTCTGCCTATCAAATTTCTCTACCTTTTTTATCAGGAAATCACCTGTTTTTGCGCTTTGTGAAGCCAGCGCAAGTAACTTGTTTTTGCCTAAGGCTAACTTTGAGAAACTAATCATTTCTTCAAGGGATTTGGGGCAATTCTTGATTTCTCCATTTATAGCTTCTGCATTACAATAATTAAGAGTAGTTTCGATGGGATTTTTCGACAGTTTAAAGGACTTGGGAAATATTTTTCTGATGTTTCTTCTGCTGATAGAAATTTTTGATGCTATTTCTTGAGGGAGAAATGCTCGATTCGGAATATTTTCTACTAAATCTGGGAGATGGAATTTATTTCCTTCTCTAAGGATTGAGAGCCTGAAGTAAGAAAATTTGTTCACCTTTTTGGATTGAATAGTTGTTGCACCATTGTACTGCAATAACGCCACTTCCTTGAAATCATCGAATTTAGATGAACAAGAGAGTTTTGCAACTGAGCAAAAACCGGGATTTTCTGTGAATTTGTTTTTGGATATCATATTAGTGTAATAATCCTGATCTTTTTTTGTTAATGGGGATAGCTTTTTGAAAACAGATTCTGGCATTTGGTTGTGCACATTTTCCGACCAGAACTTGATCTGGTGGGAAGCAACGGATGACGAAGAGACTTGTTTTACCGCAAAAGAAGCGAAATTCAGATAAAAGGACAAGTGAAATAAGAGGAGAAAAGTGAGAGAACGTGTAGTAACCATTCTTATTTCTGAGAGAGCTAGAGAATTTGCATAAAATCCTCGATGTAAGTTTGCGAGAAGGATAGCTTCGAGGCCATATTTATAATCAAAACTTGGCAAGTAAAATTGAAGATAAATTAAATATGGTGGCCCTGGGCGGATTCTTTTGGTAATTATACCACTTACAATGATTTACAGCAAGACTTGAACTGTAAATTCAAGATCTTAGAATTGTATCTAATTATCAGATGGACCAAAATTCAATCTAAATACAGAGAATTCTTGTACAAAAATGCTCAAATTCTTCAAATTTGGACCATCCAACCCACAAGGTTATTACATACTTGAGCAAAAAAGAAAAGAAAAAAAAAAGAAAACTGTAGCACCCTAGTATTTGGACATTCCAAATTCATCGAAAAAATCAGTATAACTGGGACCCAATGAAAGGAACATCATAACTCCAAATTTTTTGTCATGCCGATATTAAACATATAGGACCAACCACGAATGGTTATGAAGTGAGTACCAACTTGCTCAAATAATGAAGTGACTCCTGTAGGAAGATAGACCATTGGCTTCACAATTGATTTGTGTGGAAATTGATAGCCTTTAACCAATGATTTTTATGCCTTATGAGACCCTTCTTCTACCTCCATTGCTATGCGTTCATGCCCTGATAGGAAAATTGCATTGTTGGTCCGCATATTAAGTTGATCTACAACATTTTAAAGATCAAGTTGATCAACAAACAATCAGTCTCCAACTATGAAAATCATCACAAAAATATGCCTCACTTCAATTCCAGGCACCAACTTTAGAATTTAATAAATATTTTGACGGATTCCTTCATTCGCTAACTGTGCAATTATAATGAAAAGTTAAGGATTCACTCGCTCTTTTAGAGGTAGTAGAGCAACTTCCTTATCGGGCAATAAATTAGGACTAATAATATACTTTTCCATTGAGAAGATACGAAAGGAAATATCGCACAATTAGTCCTCAATTTATGGACTAAGGAACAAGTTCTCCAAACTTCAGAAATGAAGAATTTTAGTCCTGAACTTTTTCAATAATTGGAGTAAGAAAGTACACAAATTGGCTTCACGCCTGATTAGCTTTAGCTTCATTTACCTCAGCATGTTGTCTAATTGAGCAGCTTGCCTTCTCGGACTGGTTTTGCTTGCTTTATGAGGCCAATAAACTTTTGACTCAGTATATAATCCAGCCTCACCATGTTTCGTTAAATTTTGGACTTAAATAGCCACAACAAGAAAAGTCGGAAATTCTGAGAACTAGCGTGCACAACGCCATTAAACAGTTTTTCGTAGTGTTACCAAAAGTCAGGCTTTGCTGCAATCAAATCGTCATCTCACTAGAAAATAAAAGCAATAAAAATGCAGAATAAGAAATGTTCTGATCAAGCACTTTTATAGGGCATGTTGTTACCTTTTTATAAAAATTAAAGTAATGATTTTACTTTCATTATTCGTCCTGCCTATTTCCCAAAAAATAAGAGAAATTGGTCAAATACTCCATTTGAAGTTACATTTGAGTGAACCAATGATATTTTTGTGATGCACGGAGCAATAGTTCTTCAGTTTTGCAGGTTCATGGGCTGCGTTTCGAAAGTTTAGTAAAGATATCAGGTGAAGACCTAGCTGTAAGAGGGCCTGAGAGTGGACCGGGCATGGATATATCCATCTGAAACCTTGTTTTCTGATATGACACCCTAAATATCTAGACCAATAACCAGCATTCAGACCTTTCACTAATTAAAAAGCATAATGATGTCAGTTAAGTTTCCCAACAGTTAATGGAAACTCTTCTGAATTACCTCATATAAAACTTGGCTGATTACATATATGTACCATTAACCAAGTAACAGTATACTCTTTAGTACATCTTAAGTTGAGAAAACTCATTAACACAGACCCAACTTTTCTGAAGAAGCATTTTTATTCCCATCTGCCTTCTTTTTTCTTGCCCGGTAATGGGTTCGGACCCTGCAATGCACAAAACAAAACATGTGCTTGTGGAGACATCCTGCGGAGGTGCGTCTTGTGTTTACATCAGTTACTACAATATGTTTTAGCGATTACATAATAACCAACTTGCATTGGGAAATTTCCATTTACAAGTAGCAGAAACAAATAAAGACAATAAGGACTTAGAACTATTGAATTTAAGAGAGAAAATAAGACAATACAAAGAGAAGAGAATTGTATTGAATGGTATAATTCGTTTACAAAATAGGCATCCTATTTATAGGTTAACTTGAGAGAAATGTTTCCCTTTCTAACCAATATGGGACTAACTAACATATACATTGTTTGTGTGTGTGTGTGTGTGTGTGTGTGTATAACACACATTAACAACCCTCAACTCAAGGTGGTAAAATGAAGACCCACTTGAGTTTGAAACTAAATCTTGAAGGCGTCCAGGAGGGTGCGTTTTAGTGAAGATATCAGCAGTTTGATCGGCTGAAAAAATTGATAATAGTCCAATAGTCTCACGGGTGAGATGATGACGTATAAAGTGACAATTAATCTCAATGTGTTTTGTGTGTTCATGGAATACATCATTGTGAACAATTTGGATAGCACTTTGATTACCGCAGCTTATGATAGTGGCAGTAGAATGAGTGATACACATGTCTTTAAGTAACCAGCGAAGCCAAAGAAGTTCCTGAGTTGTATCGGCAAGGGCTCGATTCTTAGCCTCTATACTGGATCGAGCGACTACGATTTTCTTTTTGCTGCACCAAGAAATAAGAGAATCACCTAGGAAGAAACAATAACCGGTGGTGGATCTACAAACAGTGGGGTTGCCTGTCCAATCTGTATCTGAGTAGGCACGAAGCTCAAGTGAAGAGTGAAACGAGAAATTGAGACCATGAAATAGGGTCCCTTTGATGTATCTAAGAATGCGAAGCACTACGACATAATGGGGTGTGCGAGGAGCAGAGAGAAATTGACTGACAATATGGACATCATAAGAGATGTCAATGCAAGTAACTGTAAAATAAATAAGACTACCTACCAACTGGCGAAACAAGGTGGGGTCCTCTAAAGGTGTACCATCCATAGGGGTGAGTTTAGAGTTATGCTCTAGAGGAGAGGTACATGTCTTACTATCTGTGAGTCCCGCTCGAGAAAGAATATCAGAAGCATACTTTTCTTGCGAAAGATAATATCCCTCAAAGTTAGAAGTGATCTCAAGTCCCAAAAAATAACTAAACTTTCCAAGATCTTTCATCTCGACATGTTGGCTGAGATAAGTCTTAAGATCCAAAATTCCGAATATGTCATCACCAGTGATGATCATATCATCAACATAGAGGAGAAGGAGGATAGTACCCTGGGCTATTTTGTGAATGAAAAGTGCAGAATCATGTAAGCTGGAAATGAACCCAAAATCTCCAACAATGGTGCTAAACTTGGCAAACCAAGCCCGTGGAGCTTGCTGGAGACCATAAAGAGCACGATGAAGTTTACAGACTTGATGCGGAAGATGAAGACAACCAGGAGGAGGGCACATATAAAATTCTTCGGTGAGTTCACCATTAAGAAAAGCATTTTTCACATCCATCTGAAATAGTTCCAATGACAAACGACGGCAACTGCAATTAGGCTGCGAACTGAAGTCAGGCGGGCAATCAGGGTAAAGGTCTCCTCATAGTCAATCCCATACTCTTGGGTAAACCCTTTAGCTACCAAGGGAGCTTTGTCCCGATCAATGGACCCATCAGAGTGACTTTTGATCTTGTAGACCCATTTGCATCACATAGCATGTTTGTCTTTTGGTAGGTCCACTAGATCCCAGGTGTGAGTGTTTTCGAGTGCATGTAGTTCATCATTCATTACTTTCTATCAAAGATTATCATAACTAGCTTCACGATAAGACTGAGGTTCATGGTGAGAAAGAATAGTGAAAAATACAACAAAGTCACGAAGATTAACAGAATGAGTTTTTACCCTGTCACTTTATCGAGTAGGGAGATCAGAAGCTGTTGCAGCGGATCCATCAGAAGAGACAAGTTCCTCATAAGAGGGTAAGGTGGATAACTTAATTGAAGGATCTGTAGACATGTTAGTTGGTAATGAAATATTTGAGAAAGAGATAGGATGTGTTGGTGGAGATGTTGACTCAGAAGAAGAATTTGTCCCAGGCGTGTCAGGAAAAAGATCTTTGGAGAGGTCAGTGAATATGAGAGATGTGTTGTCATGTGGCTGGTGAAACATGGATATAGAGGCTAACATCTTGTGTTCCCAGAAAACAACATGACGAGATACTCAGAGACGTTTGGAGTAAAGATCCCAACATCTGTAGCCTTTGTATTATCGTATCCTAAGAAGCAACATAGTCGAGATCTAGATTCCAATTTGGTGCACTCATGAGACTGAAGAAGAACAAAACAAGCACAACCGAATACCTAAAGAGTGTTATAGTCATGAGGGTGACCATAAAAATGCTCAAATGGTGATTGATTCCTAATGATGGGAAAATACACGCGGTTCTTGGTATAAATAGTTGTAAGAGTAGCTCACCCCAAAAGCATTCAGGACACGAAGTAGATATGAGAAAAGCATGGACGGTTTTGAGAATGTCTTGGTGTTTATGATCAGCATACCCATTTAGTTGAGAAGTGCCTGGACATGAACGATGATGAAGAGTGTCATGTTGGCGAAGAAAGTTAAGGACTCTGGAGTCTATGTATTCAACAACATTGTCAACACGAAACACTTTGATATTGCAAGAAAATTGAGTTTTGACCATGGTAGCAAAATCAAAGTACAACTGAGGTAATTCAGATCGATTACGCATAAGAAATATCCAAGTGTAACGAGAGTAATTATCAACAAAAATGACAAAATATCTAGAGCCTCCCATAGTAGCAGTGGGAGACAAGCCCAAAACATGAGAGTGGATCAAATCAAATGGTGCAGAAGAAAAAGAATCATTTTTTTGTGAAATGGAAATGCCGATTGTGTTGTAAGTTGACAAAGAAGACAATCAAATTGTTCTTTATTAACAAGCCCTAAATGACCACTAGATGCTAAAAATTGAAGACGACCAACAATAGTATGACCTAGACGAGAATGCCAGAGACTAACGGATAAGGTAGATGAGACTGGGGCTACTGTCTAAACTGATGAGGAGAAACGGGATGAAAGGTGAAAATTGATGAGCTCAAAGAGTGGTCCAACCTTACGGCATATCCCAAGAGTTTGTCCCGTCTTTGAATCTTGCACACAACAACCAAAAGTAGAAAAGATGACAGTTAGACCGAAGTCACATAATTGACCAACATATATAAGATTGAGAGTGAATTTGGGAATACATTAAGCATCAGGAAGAGAAGTGTTTAATGTCGAAATTTTTTCGATATGACTCACGGTCATATGAAAACCATCAGTAGTTTGAATAGTTGGAGTATGACTAGCAAGCTATTTGGTGGCAAATATAGTGGAATTAGGTGTCATTGATTACAGCTATAGAGTCAAAGAACCAAGATAAATTACCTGAAGTAACTGACATATCAATATAGGGTAGATTACCATAATGAGCAAGGACTTGTTTGACAATTTCCTCTATGTCAGAGGTAGAAAATGTCTCACTGGAAGTAGTGAATAATGAACCTTCAGCAGTAGTGATGGCGGGGAGTACCGCGAGATATGTATTGCTGGGAGTGTCTGTTGGGGTTTTGGAAACAATCACGCTGAAGATGACCAGGGGCTTGCTTCTGATAGAATTGGCAAACTCAAACCGGGCATTCCATGATAATGTCTCCTGGTTTCTTGCAATAATTGCAGAATTTTGAAGATCCGATGGATGTCCTTTGTTATTGGTTTGAAAAGATCCAGATGGATGCCCTTTATTATTAGGTTGAGGCCCCCTAGAAGTGGCGAATACAGCATCTGTAGAGGTCATCTTGCGAGGGGCAAGACGAGTTTCCTCCGAAAGAAGTTTAGTAACAGATTGATCTAAAGTAGGTAAGGACTGCGATGAAGGAGAGATGCACAATCATGCTCAAACTCATTAGTAAGGGCCATGAGAAAGAGAACCAAGTGTTGCTGATCTCGATAGTCAGAAAATTTCTTAGCATTGTTGTCATCTGTAAACTCTATTTCTGAGGAATCAAGTTGATCCCAAACATAGTGCATCTTAGATAAGAAATTATTGATGGATTTCCCAGGCTATTGTTGCATAAGATGTAAAGGGCCCAGAAGTTGGTATTAATGAGACAGATCTGTGGTAGTGTAGCGTTTCTATAGAAATCCCATAGTGACTTGGTAATCTTGAATCTACCAAACTGGAGACTGATGGAGCGTATGCATGTGTTGCGAATCCAAGTGATAATTTGGTAATTTTTGCTATTCCACTCTTTAAAACGGTCTATGTATTTTGTGTTGTCTTCTCCAGCGATTTTCTTTGGTTCGGTGATATCACCAGTGACATAGCGCCAGAGCTTTCTGCCCTTAAGAAAGCTTGACATAGCCTGAGCCCATATAGTGTAGTTGAGTCCTTCCATGACAATGGCAATGGATTGTGAGGCCTCAAGATGTTCCATAATGTACACGAAACTAGAAGGGGACAGAAAATAATAGGAATCGAACTGAATAGGTCAGGAAATGACTGATGGAGTGGTGGCTGAGATGACGTCGATGGAGAATAAGACTCTGACTATAGTGACGACCCAACAAGTATGAACAGGATATACAAGAAGTTTTTCTGATGTGAATGATCCACTAATAGTGACAATTACAGAGCATACTCAACTCTTGATATACAGAGAACCACTAAGACTTGTAGCTCTGATACCAAGTTGAATTTAAGAGAGAAAATAAGACAATACAAGGATAAGAGAATTGTATTGAATGGTGTTTTACAATAGAGGCATCTTATAGTTTAACTTGATAGGAATATTTTCCTTTCTAACCAATATGTAACAAGAACAACATGGACTTGGAATCAAAGCCTATTCGACTCTCCATTTGTCCCCACTCCCGAGGATTGAAACGTCTTGGACACAGTTTAGGGGGGAAAAGGATAATTTTATAAATCTTACTTAGCTTTCTTTCGCTTGAATTGAATCTAATCCTTCACATTTTTTTTGTTGCTTTTAATGTTTACCTTAACAAACTGAGTATCTAACATATGATCTTCATTGCTTTCATTTGCAACACAAGCATCCGTTGCTTTTTCAATTGCTGCTTTCTTCTTTTTCTACAAAATATTATATTTTAGAATTTCATGAAACTTTAAACCTCAAGAACATGAAAACTTAATTATTTTATTGTCAAGATCTTCCATATCAAATCACCAAGGGAATTACTAAATGTGGAAAATACTTTAATTGAGAATGATTTTTTACACCCTGTTGGATCGGTAATCTTACAAAAATTCATTCTTTCAAAACTCATTTTCAACCACACAATTTTCAATAAAATAATATCACACGCAAATTCAAATTTTTTAACCACATATTTTCCATCACATATCTATTTAATATGCATTCTTCCCTCAATAATATGCATCAAACATGGGCTTATTAGTGGATCTTGATTTCGGATCTTGAATCTTGAATATCAATTGCAATCTCTTCATGTTTGACTTCTTAATTTTTAATATTGAATATTGCCTCTTTTGGTTCTTGAATTCTTGTTCTTGATTTTGGCTTTGTGTTCCATAATCTTGATTGTCTCAATTTTTTCTTCTTGATTGCCCGTTCTTGATCATGAGTTTTGGATCTTTCTATTCAATATATTTTTTCTTATATTCTTGTGTTGATGTGAAATACAAAGAATGAGAATTACATATGAATTGAGGACAATAATCATATTTATATTTTCATATGTATTTGGATCATTGTCAAATACAACTTTAATAGATTCGATTTCTACACATATTTAGCACACGCTTTATTTAGATGCTCAAAGCCAAATAACTTAAATTCTTTGTTAAATCATTTTAAATGGACTTGACTTTAAGATAACATTTATATACAATTAATTACATATGTAAGTTCACATGACAAACTAAATATTTTTCTAGCAATATTCCACTTGAGCCACATATGTTGCCTTATAAATGTGCATAACGTTATGAGTTCAACACTTTTGCTATCATAACCAAAAGTATTTACGAACAATCTCGACCATTAATTATGTTAATATAGGATCAAAGTTACATTCATTACAAGTATCATAATAAAATCCAAAATGATCACGTATATCAATACAATCAAATGACATATATCAAGTATGAATGTGTAGTATGAAAATTACATGTAATGTGATCCAAACATGATTATTTCCAATTGATCCTACATTATTCTTTAATGATATCAAAACCAAAATTTTAATCATAGTGAAACTAAACTGAATACTTTACTTCTACAGAATAACCTGAATATCTATAAGCATGATATGTGTCTGAATCAAACAACGATGAAATACAAACTCCCACGAACTATCATATCATCAAAAAATGCAACATCCATGTGAGAAATAAGTTCATGAAAGACTTTGGGTGGTATTTCTTTAGTAAGCAGATCTGTAATCATCGTATTTGTCCTAATATACTCTATAGAAACTCGGCTACTCTGAATTATTTTCTTAACAATTAGGAACTTGATTGAGACTAAAGTTGTCTCCTTTAGCAATAGGGGTATCGCCTGATTTATATTCCTGTATCCTAGATCTTTTAAAAACTTTATTGGTATAGCTCTTTTATAATTATCTAAAAAATACTTTGAAAATGATCATAGTGTGTCTGTATCCCTGATATAAAAGAGACATCAACAAAATCTTTCATTTCAAAATTTCATGACTGAAATTTCGTGGTTTTATATAATACGCCTATATTATTGTAGGCAAATAGTATGTCATCGACATACAATATCAAAATATACTTACTCTCATTGATTTAGTGATATACACAACCATCAACTGTATTCATCTCAAAACTAAACGAAATAACTATTTGATGAAACTTGTGATATCGTTGACAAGAAGCTTGCTTGAGCCCATAGATTGATTTCTTTAGTTTTTAAATCATCTGACGTAACTTAAGATTAAAATGTGTTACATGTGTCATAATAGTCCTAAAAGAGTCTTTAAAACAAAACGGAGAGAAAGTCTATTTAATGTCAATAACTTCCTTTTGAGTAAAGTCATTTACAACAAAACGAGCCGTATATCTCTCCATATCAATTTTCAAATACATCTTAGTTTTAAATATCCATTTACAACCAATGGGCTTCACACCTTCAGGCAATAGGATGAGTTCCCAAATATCATTGTCTTTCATGGACTTTATCTTTTTATTCATGGCATCGGTCAATTCTTGAGAATTATTCATTTGCATGTCTTAACGAAAATTGATTGATTAGATCTTTTTTCATCAGTCCAATGCCATCCTTAATTTTTGGAGAAAGACTATAAAGTTATTCGGAATTGCCTTTCTCTTTCCTCTAGTTGATTTCTTTAATGGCATTTGTTCTTGAAGTTGTTGAGTTTATTTTTCTGGAACAATATCTTGATTATGTATAGGAGGTATTGTAATATTGTGTTGATCAAAATTACTTCTTAAACAAAATCTGGAGCAAGAATTTATCCATGGTCCTGATCGTTGTCTATTGTAGGGATGGCCTCGCCCCATTATCCATTTAAGGCAGGGCAGGGCCTTACTCCGTTAATTTTTTTTAGTTTTTTATAATTCATTTTATTGTCCATATTTATTAAAGTGGGACAATAATATATTT
>CAIGRB010110271.1:7966-33421 GCA_903798255.1 Fraxinus quadrangulata
AATTTATCATTACGTAAATTAAGTCAATTGCCTAATTCTAGAATTATAATAATGTGTAATTAGCTACTGATTGTAGGAATTAGAAATCCGATGTCATTCCTAATTGTAGGTGATTTGTATTGATGTACTCCATGACAATTGCATATATATTTAGCTCTTGGAATTAATGGAACATCAAGCATCAAGCAATTGCTCCAATATTTACTATATGGTATCAGAGCACAGATTGAAAGCCAATCTTTCTCTTCCTCGCGCTTGATTTCATAAATCATCTTCTGCACATTTTTATTTATTTTTTCCTCTTCTTCTGAACTCAGAAATCACCTTCTGCACATTTTTTTCTTCTTCAAACAATGACCTTAACATATCACTCACTTACTGCCACCTCTCAACCAGTTATTCCAAATTCTCTTGAACATAATCGTCCTCTTATTGCCATAAACATCTCCTCCCATTCCACCATAAAGGTCACACCCACAAATTCTCTCTCATGGAAATTACAATTTCAAGCAACCCTGATAGGCTATAATCTTGAATGATATATTGATGGCTCAATTAATGCACCATCTTCCACCATTACCTGATGAGAACCACGTAACAACGAACACTACGCAACCCACAACGAGATTGAAAATCTCAAGAAAATCCAAAGAATAATTTCGATTTTGAGTTTGAACTAAGAATTAATGAACCAAATAACCAAACAAAAAAGAAATTTGAATGACCTCTTGATTACACAACACGTGATCCGCACTTGATGTTGAACGCCACAAGAATCCTCTTGATAAGATCAGAATGTTCTAAGAAAAATAAGGTTTGAAAAGCACAATAGCCTCTCGAATATATCTCAATAATAAATTTATTAAAAGGTCCTTACAATGGATAATAACCAAGTATTTATAGGACAAGCCTAAAACCCTAATTGTATCGAAATTAACTTACTAAAATAACAAAGATTGCAATAAATTAGAGTCCTAGTAACATAAGGAAAATTTGAAAAAATGAAATTTCTGCCTAGATTTTGTTCTATGCAGCCGCATAGTACAAATCTATGCGGTCGCATAAAAGGCTCATAAACTCCCCTTCTGCTTGCGATAATTAGGCATGCGACCACATGCTCATGACAACTATGCGGTCGCATAGTTGTCCGACAAGGCTTTCTCAATTGCTTGAATCAAGTTCGTCCAATCTGATTCCGATCTCGACCGCAACATGAAATTTGCCTCTTTTCCCGTGTAGATCATGACATCGTCCATCGTTGCTTACACAAGTAATCACATCACTTGATTTACCCGCTTTGCCCTCAATCGCGTAATCGATCCTCCTTCGATAGTCAACGGGTCTCATCCTAAGCTCGTCTTCGTCAGTCTTGGCTCTTGGATCATATCATTACCATTGATGGCACGAAGTCACCAAATCCAGCATTTCAAACATGGCATCGACTGGATAAATTAAGCTTCAGCGCCATGGTCGGATCATTATCTGCTGTAATTGTTCCACTCCTAAATCGTGCTACCACCTCTCGTGATGCCTGGCTGATTCTTGAAAACACATATACAAAGCCCACTCATGGTCACATCAAGAAAATTAAAGAGCAACTAAAGAATCCAATCAAAGGCTCCCGTACGATTAGCAAATATATGCAATATATTCGAAGTCGTACTAATGAGCTTCCAATTCTGGGCAAACCATATAATGAAGAGGACTTGATTGAAAAAGTCCTTGATGGTCTTGATGAGGAATACAAATCCATCGTTGAACCCGTCAACGCTCGAGACACGACAATTTTATTTGATGAGCTTCATGAAAAACTCCTGAACAAGGAAACTACATTGCGTTAATCCCAACCACCACAACCAGCATCTCTTCCAGCAACAGCAAATCCAACATCAGTAAATCCTCGAAACAAACCATGGCATACTTACATCAACTCAACTATCACCAAATCAATGGTCATCTTCTAACAATTCTCGAACTGAAAGACCTCCACGACATCCTTACCTTGTAACATGTCAAGCTTGCAACACTCAAGGGCACATAGCCAAATGATGAACACAATTTCGTTTAATCTCCACTCAACCCAATTCAGGCTATTCCCCAACAACCCCACGTTCATCATGTTTCCGACACGAGTCAACTATACAACAATTGGCACATCCAACACCCCATCTTGGCTCCTTGATAGTGGTGCATCTCACCATGTCACCATAGACCTGGATAATCTCTCTCTTCATGCATCGTACGATGCTCATGATGATGTTATGATTGGTGATGGGACGGGTCTTCAAAACACCCACATTGGTTCTACCTCTCTTCCTTCATCCACACGCAATTTTCAATTTAATAATGTCCTGTGTATTCCTACCATGAAAAAGAATCTCACTAATAATGTTTCTATTGAATTTTTACCTTCTGGTTTTCTGGCGAATGACCTAAGCACTGGAGTAATACTTTTGAAAGGACCAACTAAGGATGGAATGTATGAGTGGCCAACCTCTTCAACATCCAAACCTCCTCTTGTTCTCTTCTCCAGTGTCAAGACATCAACTATTGAGTGGCACAATCACCTAGGCCACCCTTCCTCTCCAATTTACAAACATGTCATTTCTAAATTTCAATTACCAGTTTTTGTCTCCACAACAAATAATCACTGTCATGCTTGCAGTTGTATAAAATTCATAAGCTTTCCTTCTCTATTTCTTCTATTGTCTCTACAAAACCTCTTGAAATAATTTTCTCTGATGTTTGGACCTCTCATGTGCATTCGTATGATTACTTCAAATACTATATCATTTTTGTTGATCACTTCACCAAATATGTCTGGTATTTTCCGCTTAAGAGTAAATCTCATGTCTATGATGTCTTCATTCGATTCAAAGAACTTGTAGAAAATTATTTCAATCGCAGAATTAAAACCATATACTCTAATAATGGTGGGGAATATCAAGCTCTTAACTCATTTTTAGCTACAAATGGCATTACTCATTTAACCACTCCACCACATACACCTGAACATAATGGATATTCTGAAAGACGATATCGTTACATTGTAGAAACTGGCCTCTCTCTACTCATGCATGCCTCCATTCCTCTAACCTATTGGAATTATGCCTTTGCTACAGCCGTATACCTCATTAATCGGCTTCCTACACCCACACTCATCATGTTCTCACCATTCGAAAAAATCTTTGGCACCACTCTCAACTACTCTAAACTCAAAACCTTTGGGTATCTTTGCTATCCATGGATTCGACCGTACAACAATCACAAACTTGAAGCTCGATCCATTCCTTGTGCCTTTCTTGGCTACTCTTTTACCCAAAGTGCATATATGTGTCTTGATACCAACACTTCTCACCTTTATATTTCTTTTCATGTCAATTTCGTCTAATTAGTCTTCCCTTTCCAATCTACTCAAACTCACGAGTCAACCACTATCTCTCACTGGTTACCACCTGCCTATATAATTTTCACAGATTCTCCCTTAGCCACAACACTCACCACTTCATCGATGGAAGGTCTCTCAAATGCTAATCCTGTACGAATGACACCGACACCAAAAACTCCAAACACTCTCGCTCAATCTTTAGTGGACCAATCTACCTCGATCGACCGATCGCCACCAGAGACCAAAGCTTGACACCTTCTTCATCCATTCCCACCCCAGAACAATATTTACCACCCACTGCATCCAACCATCTAGACCCAACTAACACACATTCCATGACCACAAGTGCCAAAAATCACATCGATAAACCGATCCAAAAGCTCAACCTTACTGCTCAACTAATCTCATCTGATGACCTAAGACTAACAACAGTGACCCAGGCATTAAAAGACACCAAATGGCGTCTTGCAATGTCTGAAAAGTATGATGCTCTTGTTCGAAATGGTACACGGGAACTTGTTCCGCCCAATCAAGCCCACAATCTTGTTGGATGTAAGTGGATTTTTCACATTAAATGCCTACCAGATGGTACTGTTGATAGGCACAAAGCACGCTTAATGGCAAAGGGTTTCCATCAACGTCCGGGCATTGACTACCATGACACTTTCAGTTCAGTTATCAAATCAACAACGATTCATCTAGTTCTCACCATTCAATCATCGTGGATGGTCGCTACGACAACTTGACATCAACAATGTCTTTTGACAAGGTCATCTCACTGAAGACGTCTTCATGGTACAACCTCCAGGCTTTATTGATAGCGACTTTCCAGATCATGTGTGCAAATTGTACAAAGCCATCTATGGTTTGAAACAAGCCCCAAGGGCATGGTATCATGAATTACGACAATTTCTACTCACCGGGGCTTCAAAAAATCCTGTGCGGTACTTCTTTGTTCGTCTTCAACAATACACATACCATGATCTACCTGCTAGTATATATAGATGACATCATCATCACAGGGAACAACAATTCCATAGTGCAACATTTTATTACTCAACTTGCAGCTCGCTTATCTTTAAAGGATCTTGGTAGTCTTTTATACTTTATGGGTGTTGAGGTTTTTCCACACAAGCTTGGTCTCCTTCTCTCGCAACGTCACTACATTCAAGATCCTCTCACGCTCACTGACATGACCGACTCCAAACCAGTACTTACCCCTCTGGGAACAGATCAAACTCTGAGTCTTCACAATGACACCACCCCTAACAAATGCTTCCGAGTACCGAACAATTGTTGGTAGTCTTCAATACTTCACTCTCACAATGCCTCATATTGCATTTGCAGTAAATAAGCTCTCTCAGTTCATGCATCGTCCTATGACAGATCACTGGAATGCTACCAACTGCTTGTTATGATACCTTCGTGGCACATCTGATCACGGAGTCGTATTTCATTGCAAACCAACACTATCTCTCCATGCCTTCTCCGATGCCGATTAGGCTGGTAACAAAGATGACTACACATCAACCAGTGCTTACATTGTTTATCTTGGTCGAAGTCCAGTTTCTTGGAGCTCTAAGAAGCAACAGACAGTTGCACGCTCGTCAAGTGAAGCTGAGTATCGAGCTGTGGCGGCAACTGCTACCGAATTAAGCTGGATCTATTCCCTACTCAGCGAATTTGGAATACAAACTTCGCATGCTCTGGTCATCTATTGTGACAACATTGGAGCCATCCATCTGTGTTCGAACCCAGTTTTTCACTCTCGAATGAAGCATGTTGCTATTGATTTTCACTTCATCCGCGAGCAAGTCCAACGTGGTGCCCTCCGTGTCACCCATGTCTCCTCTGCAGATCAGCTGGCTGATGCGCTCACAAAACCACTCTCACGTGCTCAGTTTCTTAATCTCAAGGACAAGATTGGAATCTCCACTAGGAGCTCCATCTTGAGGGGGCATATAGAAGGAAAAAATCACTGTAAATAATTTGTCATTACGTAAATTAAGTCAATTGCCTAATTCTAGAAATCTGTCGTCATTCGTAATTGTAGGTGATTTGTATTGATTTACTCCATGACAATTGTAAATATATTTACCTCTTGGAATTAATGGAACATCAAGCAATTGCTCCATTATTCACTATAGATAGCACAGCAAAAATTTAAAGAATATCAAGTTGAAGAAGCCACAGGCTAAAAGTATGCATAGATTGAACAAAAACGGGCAATATTAATACTAGGTAAACTGAAATAAACAGATGAAAGGGGGCCAAAAAGAAAGTTACAGGCTTTAAGATTTCATATTTCAGAGCAAAATTTTACCATAGGAGAAGGTCAAACAGTATGGAGACGCTGCTATACACTGCAAAGAAGAAAAAGTTGAAACGTGATGAGAATTGGTCATAATCAATAGATTATATGCATTGTCATGGGTAATAAAAGTGGGATACATATATAAAATGATGTGGATATATAGTATTTAAATCAATGAATTTAACAATGATAATTGAATATGGTACATTTTTAAAATTTTAATATGAATTTATTAGAGTGAAATAAATATATAAAAATGTTGAATGAAAATAGTACCTTAAATATTAACTTTAAAGAGTGTAAGAATATAATAAATTAGAATCGTGAAAGACAATCTATGAAATTCTTGAAATTTTCTCGAGATCCCCATGATTCTGGTCATATTCTATGATTTTACGTAATTATTTTTATAATTTTACAATTATGAAATATTCATGGATTTTTCCAATTGAACTGTTTGTGTATTAATATATAAGAGGGATGATAGAATGAAGCAAAGTCAATAAATTTTTATTCAATTGAACTTGTGTACAATAATAATAGGGATTATAGAGATGAACCAATTGATCAGCATGTTANTAAATTAAGTCAATTGCCTAATTCTAGAAATCTGTCGTCATTCGTAATTGTAGGTGATTTGTATTGATTTACTCCATGACAATTGTAAATATATTTACCTCTTGGAATTAATGGAACATCAAGCAATTGCTCCATTATTCACTATAGATAGCACAGCAAAAATTTAAAGAATATCAAGTTGAAGAAGCCACAGGCTAAAAGTATGCATAGATTGAACAAAAACGGGCAATATTAATACTAGGTAAACTGAAATAAACAGATGAAAGGGGGCCAAAAAGAAAGTTACAGGCTTTAAGATTTCATATTTCAGAGCAAAATTTTACCATAGGAGAAGGTCAAACAGTATGGAGACGCTGCTATACACTGCAAAGAAGAAAAAGTTGAAACGTGATGAGAATTGGTCATAATCAATAGATTATATGCATTGTCATGGGTAATAAAAGTGGGATACATATATAAAATGATGTGGATATATAGTATTTAAATCAATGAATTTAACAATGATAATTGAATATGGTACATTTTTAAAATTTTAATATGAATTTATTAGAGTGAAATAAATATATAAAAATGTTGAATGAAAATAGTACCTTAAATATTAACTTTAAAGAGTGTAAGAATATAATAAATTAGAATCGTGAAAGACAATCTATGAAATTCTTGAAATTTTCTCGAGATCCCCATGATTCTGGTCATATTCTATGATTTTACGTAATTATTTTTATAATTTTACAATTATGAAATATTCATGGATTTTTCCAATTGAACTGTTTGTGTATAATATATAAGAGGGATGATAGAATGAAGCAAAGTCAATAAATTTTTATTCAATTGAACTTGTGTATAATAATAATAGGGATTATAGAGATGAACCAATTGATCAGCATGTTATATTTGATTAAACATACCATCTCTCAATAGATTAGTTAGTATCAAAGAAAATAAAACTAAATTGTTATCAATTATATTGCTACATGATAAGTGTATTTTGTACACTTATTTGGGACTTTAAGTTAGAATATGTATATGTTCTTTTAATTAATTATAGCTGAATTCTATGTGTATTGTGTTTATTATGTATAAATTGATATAAATGACGGAATTGAAAAATAAACTGTGAAAATTGGCTAAATTGTAAGAGATTCAAAATTCGATGAATAGAGTGTAAATACTCAAAAGTTGTGTCGAACGTCAATATTAAGATTCGAGATGTGCTAGAAGTCAATTGGAGGAGAAAAAAGTCAAAGTGATGAAATTTTGTATCCATATATTATTTGTATCTAATATATTTGATACAAATACTAGATGGTTGCATAATGTTCGCAATATGAAGTTTGCGAAATTACTATTCAAAATTTATATTGTGAGCTTAATTTTCAAATTAAACAATCAAGACAGTGTATCTTGTTAATGTTAGTGATCCTAAATCTTAACTTTTTAATAAGTATTAGTTGAAATATCGAAAATAGTTTAACACTATTGTTTGTTAAACCCTCCAATTAATTTAATTGATAACAAAATACTTCTCATTTCTATTTAGGGAATGCTATTACATATTATGTCAACATCATAGTTCTCTCGATGATAACTTGGCTTATGGTTAGAGTCTAATGTTTCCATCAATTTATTTCGATAGTACAATATATATAAAATTAATCCGTCACAATATACTGAAATGGAAAGTAAAGAATATTGAGAATAAATGCGTAGTTTGAACATTTATCCCAAACGGTTGATATTTTATAATACAGTAAAAATGATTGTCGATTTGATTGGACAATTTTTTAAGCATTAGAGGGAGGAATTGAGAAGTTGAAAATAATGTAAAAAGCGTCAACATCTAAATCCTACCAAAAAATCATTCAACCCAGAATTTCGAAGATTATTTATTTAGATGTATTTACTGACCCATGAAATCAACAATATCTCACACACCAGTTTTAAATACTCCAACTCGAATTAACGTCATATAAGACAATTAATAAATATTATTTTTTGTTAAGAATTAGGGATCCATCTAAAAGGTCAACATTGTTAAGAGGAGTAGTCCAAACTCTTATAAATTTGTCTATATTTTCATCTTTCTTCGATATTGGATTCTATTCCTTAATATATTTAAATTTATAGTACGCCTGAAACATGATTTATTCGATTCTACAATAAAATCTCTAGACGAAAATGAAGCAATTAATAAAAATTGTCTCATTAATGAGGCATATACTCTTGATGAGTATTTAAACGTAACAAAAATTAAAATTTCAAATGGGGTTCGGGTACTTGATATGTTGAAAATTGAAATATCTCAATAAGTTATGTCATTATGTAAAAAGAAATAGAATCGAAATGAAAAGTTGTCAACAACATTTTGTACATAATATACTGTATCATATTATTAATAGTGAGGAATTGAAATAATTTCGTTGAAATATATCGATCGAAATAATGATTGACCAAATAAAATGACGTGATCATATAAAATTGAATTTACTAGAGAAACTTGAAATTTTTGGACACGGTCCTAGTAAAATTAAACTTACTAAAGAAACATAAAGTTTTTGGCTCGTTTGAGCAGGCCAATTTTGAAATTCGTATACTCACGTTACGAGTTTTGATCTGATCGAATTGCTTGTTAGAGTTTAATAAGCTCTGAACCA
Source organism: Fraxinus quadrangulata (assembly GCA_903798255.1). NCBI lineage: Eukaryota > Viridiplantae > Streptophyta > Magnoliopsida > Lamiales > Oleaceae > Fraxinus > Fraxinus quadrangulata. The sequence goes on from CAIGRB010110271.1 coordinate 16,902, forward strand.
TGTTAAGAATTGGGGGTCCATCTTAAAAGGTCAACCTTATTAAGAGGAGTAGTCAAAACTCTTATAAATTGGTATATACTTTCATCTTTATTCGATATGGGATTCTTTCCCTTAACATATTTAAATTTATAATACGCTTGAAGCGTAATTTACTCGACTCTACTATAAAATCTCTAGACGAAAATGAAGCAATTAATAAAGATGATCTCATTAATGAGGCATGTACTCTTGATGAGTATTTAAACATAACAAAAATTAAAATTTCAAAAGGGTTTCGGGTACTTGATATGTTGAAAATTGAAATATCTCAATAAGTTATGTCATTATGTAAAAAGAAATGGAATCGAAATGAAAAGAAAAAGTTGTCAACAACATTTTTGTACATAATATACTGCATCATATTGTTAATAGTGAGGAATTGAAATAATTTCGTTGAAATATATCGATTGAAATAATGATCGACCAAATAAAATGACGTGATCATACTAAAATTGAATTTACTAGAAAAACTTGAAGTTTCTGAACACGGTCCTAGTAAAATTAAACTTACTAGAGAAACAAAAAGTTTCTGGTTCGTTTGAGTAAACAAATCTTGAAATTCGTATGCTCACTTTAGGAATCTTGATCGGATAGAATTGCTTGTTAGAATTTAATAGGCTCTGATACCATGTTAAGAATTGGGAGTCCATCTTAAAAGGTCAACCTTGTTAAGAAAAGTAGTCCAAACTCTTATAAATTGATCTATATTTTCATTTTTATTCGATATGAGATTCTATCCTTAATATATTTAAATTTATAGTACACCTGAAGCGTGATTTATTCGATTCTACTATAAAATCTCTAGACGAAAATGAAGCAACTAATAAAAATGGTTTCATTAATGAAGCATATACTCTTGATGAGTATTTGAACATAATAAAAATTAAAATTTCAAAAGGGGTTCGGGTAGTTGATATGTTGAAAATTGAAATATCTCAAAAAGTTATGTCATTATGGGAAAAGAAATATAATCAAAAAGAAAAGAAAAAGTTGTCAACAACATTTTTATACATAATATACTGCATCATATTATTAATAGTGAGGAATTGAAATAATTTCGTTGAAATATATCGTTCGAAATAATGATTGACCAAATAAAATGACGTGATCATACTAAAATTGAATTTATTAGGGAAATTTGAAGTTTCGCGATCCTAGTAAAATTAAACTTACTAGAAACATAAAGTTTCTGGCCTCTTTGAGTAGACCAATTTTAAAATCGTATGCTCACTTTAGGAGTCTTGATCGGATAGAATTGCTTGTTATAATTTAATGGGCTCTAATATCATGTTAAGAATTGGGGGTCCATCTTAAAAGGTCAACCTTATTAAGAGGAGTAGTCCATACTCTTATAAATTTGTCTATATTTTCATCTTTATTCGATATGAGATTCTATCCCTTAACATATTTAAATTTATAGTACGCCTGAAGCGTGATTTATTCTATTCTACTATAAAATCTCTAGACGAAAATGAAGCAATTAATAAAGATGGTCTCATTGATGAGGCATATACTCTTGATGAGTATTTAAACATAACAAAAATTAAAATTTCAAAAAGGGTTCTGGTATTTGATATGTTGAAAATTGAAATATCTCAATAAGTTATGTCATTATGGAAAAAGAAATAGAATTGAAAAGAAAAGAAAAAGTTGTTAACATTTTTGTACATAATATACTGCATCATATTATTAATAGTGAGGAATTGAAATAATTTCGTTGAAATATATCGATCGAAATAATGATTGACCAAATAAAATGACGTGATCATACTAAAATTGAATTTACTAGAGAAACTTGAAGTTTCTGAAAACGGTCCTAGTAAAATTAAACTTACTAGAGAAACATAAAGTTTCTGGTTCTTCTGAACATCTAAAAGTGTATACTTATGCGAAATGAAAATGAAAAAAATAAAGTTCTAATATCAAATATACGACTCTTTATATAATGAATTCCGCGAAACGATAGAACATTATATATTTAAATGATATTATCACACACAAAGGTAAAATAATTTATATTTAACACATGGATAATGGAAATTAGGAATAATATTTATGGCGTATGTGATAATCCTATGATTAAATGCACGCTTTTCTTATGAATTCGAATTAGGAATATAATTGGGTCGTGTTAAACATATCTTTGATACATATATTTTGGAAAAGAATATTGAATATTATCGGATAATCTATTGTTACAAACATGTTGACCACACTAAATAACATAACTTGAGAATTGGAACTAGATGTCAATAGGTGAAATCAAAAATCCAATACATTTGTTTCGTTATTTGATAAAAATCAATGTTTATTACTTTTATAGTTAAAATTAGTATAGTAAACGAACAATCAATCTCTTTTGTTTTACATTTATTGAATTTAGTAGTAACTAATTTACTAAACTTGAACTTTATTCCTCTTGGGGCAATATTCGTAACTCGCTATGTATTATTTGACATTGATTACGTACGCTTGCGAGATCTTACTGAAATCTCCATCTCGTCCCCCACAACTTCATTGTTTGGTTCCTTCTTTTTCCACTTTGAACATAAAAGTTTGAAGTATGGTACATTCGTTTTTTTTTTTGCATCCAACATAAAAGTTAAAAATATTGTACGTTAATCTCACTAAATATAAGTTGGAAGTTGGAACACTGGATTCCTTATTTCACTTCCACAACTATTAATTAAACAATTAAATAGTGATATTAGAGGCATCGACAATTATCTACTATGGTCAATAAGAAGAAGCTTATACAATCTACACCTAATGTGTAATACCCTATGTTGGGTCGTCTACCACTAAGAGGCCATTTACATTCATACTGGGCCACCTACCGCTATAAGGCACTCTACGCTTATGCTGGGCTGTCTATCGCTAAGAGGCCCTCTACATTCACGATGGGCTACCTACCGCTACGAGGCACTCTACGCTCATGCTGTGCTACATATCGCTATGAGGTCATCTACATTCATGTCGGGCCGCCTATCACTATGAGGCACTCTATGCACATACTGGGTCGGCTACCACTACGGGATCAGTACAACACTTAACCATAAAATACCATTGAGTTTGATGAAAACCGACCAATGGTTATCATGGGCACAACCAACCCCTGGAAAAGTGAAGACCTACAGCTCAAGACGTGAGGGTAATGGAAGGCTTTACGTAGGACAAGTGTCACAATAACTCCTCAATAGTTAAATGGCTTCAAACATCTATAAATACCCAGAAGACAGGACAAGTATGGATCTTGAAACTCTAGCTATTTTAATACCCATTATTTTTCCTCCTATATTAAAAAAAAAAAAAACCTACTAATTCTCACGCCGGAGGTACAATGAAGAAGAAAACTCTAACCTCATTTTACGGTTGCATTCGTTCATCAGAGTAGCTGAAACACCTTACATCCCAAGGAAGACGTTGAATCTAGTTTCATAACTGTTTCATTTGTGACATATGTGGGAACTTGTACTGGACATAGAAGCTATGTCAAGGAGCCGTACTATAAGTGAAACGCGCATGGTTGGGAACACAGTAGAGATGAAGTCTTAATCCGTTCCAAGAGGTTACGACCTGCCACTGTCGCTGCATTATGCGACGCAGAGTCAATTCAGTGTTCTCGAAACTCAATTGGCAATGATGATGATCCTCTAGCAAAGTCAATCACAAAAAGCTGCAGCCCATCGCAGAATCCTTCGGAGGCCATACGCGAGCAATCGCCACAAAAGGCGTCGACGTTTGTCACTCCAATTATTCAACCAACAGCAGGAGGCTACCGGGTTGCAGCTACATAGTTCTCACAACCCACGATAAATTTGGAACGAAAGATGGAAGAAATGATGGCCCAGAAGATAGACGATGCATTATCCAAAAATGAAGGACAGACATATGCAAATGTGATGGAAATATGGGATATGAAGGAGCTCGAATGGCCAAAGCCGATGTTGACGCCCCCTAGCAAAAGAAATCGGAGCAAGCATTGCCAATTTCACAGGGATCACGGACACGATACTGAAGATTGCCTGCAACTAAAGGAGGAGATTGAGCGCCTTCTGAGACGGGGACACCTGAACAAATATGTGAGGAATGACAAAGGCAAGAAAAAGGTTGAGGATCGCCTTCCCACATCCAGAGCCAGAGTGATAAATGTGATCACTAGCGGGGATAGCAGCAGGCGGAGACTTGAATTCAGCAAGGAAAAGCTATGCACGTTCTCTATCCAGAAGAAGAAGAAGGCACGGTTCTATCATAGCATCACATTTGGGGAGGAGGATTTGATTGGTGTGGCGTGCCCCCCATGATGATGTCTTGGTAGTTGTGGGCGACATAGCAGATTTTGATGTCAAGAGAGTGTTGGTCGACGGAGGAAATGCAGCGAATGTTCTTACTTGGGAATGCATATCTGGGTTTGAAGATTTCTTCCGAGAAACTGAAAACGATGACCACCCCTCTACAAGGTTTTGGGGGAGCAACTATGATACCAGAGAGAATTGTGGAGCTTACGGTCACGCTGGGTACTTATCCGACAACCATGGTAATCACTTTCGGTCACGCTGGGTACTTATCCGACAACCATGGTAATCATGGCAAGCTTCATGGTTGTCAAAATCCCTATGGCATACAATGCCATCTACGGTCGGCCGCTACTAAATGCTGCAGGTAGGTGTTGTCCCTTCGACCTACCACCAGGCCATGAAGTTTCGGACTAGTAGAGGGGTTGGGTGTGTAAGGGGGGATCAACATATTGGACATCCAAATTTGTTTGTTAGATGAAGAAATGGACGTATATTGTATTAAATTGTTAAAATTGGAGGGAATGTTATAGAGATATTTAATTTGGTCCCCAAAAATGAATAATTTTTATTTTTTAAGTAATTAATCCTCGATAAATTAACTACTATTTTTTCTTGAAGGGAGCAGAAAACTACCTTTACTTTGTAATATATTAAAAAAGTATTTTGAACAAATTTCAAAATATTATTAATATGGAAGAAACAACGAACAATGAAATTTTTTATTGTAACGTTTTATAATTTTCTATTTTATGAACTTAATTTTGATGAAATGGTTTAAAATTCCGTCACATATTCTTGCTATTTTTTATGAATTTTTTTTTTTACGGACATGGCTTTTCAATCTAGAATAGTTTCAAAACCTTGATACATGCATGAGGAATAAAATTCACCAATCATAATCAAGTATTTAGTCATAAATAAACAATTTAACACGTTGAATGAACTACACACAACTGAACAACTCAAATTGACTTTATCTTGTTTTACTGTCTAAGATCAATGGTTTGCCCACAAATATCATATAAATACTCAATATTTTAGTGATCGTAGAAGCATCTGTCAAGAAAGCAAAACATTATAATAAATTTGTTATTCAATTGAACACTAAATTTAGCCACTTCTTTCAATTGGGTCATTGAAATGTAGTAATAAAACCACTGAACTTTTTTTCCTTTTTCTCTTTTTTTTTTTTTATATATATCCCATCCGTTCCTTCAGTGTGTCAAAGAGAGAATGGCGTGGCAGCAATGCTTCTTAACTTCTTTAGTTACGAAAACGTGAATAATAATAATAATAATAATAATAATAATAATAATAATAAAAGGTAAGAATTCATAACACACGAACGAGTATTGCTCGAGTTTCACTCAAATGGAGGTGAGAAATATTGAAATTCACTAAATAACAAAAAAAAAAAAATCTGAATTATTATTAATCAAAATGCAAATGTAGAGTTTTCAAACTCTTTTAACAAATATTTAAATTAAAACGTAATAAAATTCAATATCGGACAAAGAGGGACAGCTTTCAGGTAATAAACCCTAATCCTCATTTACCTTTGCTAAATGGTTTAGGGTCGTGATGGTTTCGGCTTTGGGAACATGGTGTTTTCAACAAGCTAAGATACCAAGTCAAAAAATAAAAATTAATCAACGAAAATTCGACAATCAAGTTAAAAGTGTGCTCAAAACAATTTTATCCTTTTCAGTCAAGCTTGTTATAGTTGAAGCTATAAATAAATTAATTTATTCAATATTCAGTCACATATATCATTATATCTCTCTAAAAGTAAATATAACAAAGGAATTTCGAATAAGAGAGAAGGATTTGAATTTCAATTCATTAGTAAAACAGAGCTATATGCATTTTCAAGTATCCTTGATACAAAATTAAGTAAAAAGTCAAAAGACATATTTGGTCAGTTATCGAGTCCAATCCAAACCCAATATGTCCTGGATTATTCGAGATGGATTCCTTCAATGAACTATTCATTTGTGCATCAGATTAATGTACATTACACAGATCTTCAAAAACCAGCCCAAGATTAGGCTATTGGCAATAATCCTTACAGGGATGGATGAGATGATCCATTCTTGGACACTTTAGCCAAGGAAAAGAGCTTGAATAAGCACCGAGGGACAGAGAGAATGAATCCTGAAAGAATCAAGAACCATTTTCACAGAAATGAGGGAGACGATGTGTCACCGCTTGGACGAGTCGTAGAGAGTGTCAGATACTCTCGAAGGGGGCCAGTATCGAAACACTGACCTACCAACGATGTTTTTGATGGGCAATGGACCCCTGAGAAAGAAGAAAATAATAATAATAATAATGTTAGAATATACGAAATTAAACATGGCATTATAACAATCTCATCACTAGTTACAATTGCTTTATGTTCTCTTTATCGTTATAGTTTTCTCTGTTCAGTTTTGCTACACTTACATCTTAGTTAATATTCTATGATGTGGCACACAGTTTCGCCATTAATTTTAACTGCAGTTAAAACAATCAATGGCCTCAATTTTTACACATCATAGAATGTCAACCATGATATACAAATGGAATGTACAAGTAGCTTAATTCTTCTCCGTTTTTGTTCTTCCATTCTAAAAGACTTCTCACGGCACATATGGGATAGAACAATCACAAACAATATATGGAAGAAGGAACCAAGGAAGAGCGATAGAGTAAAAGTTATTTTTAAGATTTCAGCAGTATTTCTTCAGATGTTTACAAATATAGTAATTAATTTACCAGTTATGAGAGTCGAAACTGTTATTACGGTTATCTCCCATCACGAACACATAGCCTTCAGGTACAAGCTATAATAAACAAAAACAAAGAGCAACAATTTTCAAATCAATGCATATAAATCGTATAGATATGTGACATGGTATCATCAAGAAAACAGAATGGAAAACAAGTTAGGGCCATTACCACTGGATCCATTTCATAAGCAAGTGGTTCCAAGATGAAATCCTCATCTTGAGCAATATCATTCACTAACAATTTTCCACCATGAACCTGCACAAAATTATCAATTGGACTACTTGTTAGAGATGATCAGATAAGAGAATTGACATTCAAACTTTCGAACAATAAACTTGGTGATTGTTTGGCACCTATTAATTTATAAACATAATCGGTCAAACCTACTTTTTAGCTACAAATTTCTTGGGACCCACTAGTACTAATTCATCACTCTTTTTCATCTATTCATAATTTAAACCCATTATAATCACTTCTCAAACATCACTTACTTCTACACAGTCCCCAGCCGTTGCTACAATTCTTTTGATGAAAATGTCACTCGAACTAAAACCAACATCCTGCAGAGAGCATCAATTTTAAAGACTGGTATGTTGGCTCAGGGTGTGACAAAAATAACAGTATTTGTTCTCTAAATTATGCAGTTGACGAGTTCAGGACATACCTGAAGAATGGGGGGCACCTTAAAAATAATAATGTCGGAGACTTCGGGATTCTTGAAAATGTAAGAAACCTGAAAACCCACCAAAAAAAAAAATGGTCAGCTTGGTAGTACACATTAAACTGTTGAGCTCACATATTAAGCTATCGAGCTTAACAAAGCCTACAATCAAGCTTATTCTTGCAACTACTCCTAGACCACATCAAACTTGGACTTCTTCAATCAATGAAGGCCAGCCAGAGAAAAGTATAAAAACAAGGTAAGCAAGCAATCCATAAGCAGTAGTAGCGGCGCGCTCCATATTATTGGTTTGATCACATGTTCACAATTTCCACTAGAAGCAATAAGCTAAAAATATTGCTTCAAGCCTTAAACAGGTAAATTGAATAGATGGTGTTCATAAGTCGAAATTCTCACACTAATGACCAAAAACTGATTATGATTTCTAGACACAAGATCTTGATCAAAACTACTTCCTTAATCTGATCCACAATCCAAATCTGGCAATAGAAATTGTTTTTAATACTTCATTTATACACAGTTAAGTTCCTCTATAAACATGATTTACTTATAGCTATCACAATTTAAATTCAGCTGAGGCAAGTATCTCTATACCTTCTCAGCTAGAATGCGATCGCCCACATTAAGAGTTGGGTACATAGAAGTGGAAGGAATATACTTCGGCTCAGCCAACGACGATTTGAACAGTACACTAACACTGAATGCAGTGAAAGCCGCCTTGGCATCCTCCGAGCAGAAGCAGAGATTCATCAACTTCGAAAGCCAACTGTGTCTGTTCCTACTATTGGGCAGAAAAACCTTCAAACTACTACCACCACTCTTGGCCACTACAAAAGCCTCTGAACACTTACTAGCACTGCTGTTTTCAATCACGCCTTCGCTGCCACTACTAATACACTGAGTCCCACCTTTATCCACCTCCGTACTCGCCAGCTCGTTGCACGGCAGCGACCTGGAACCCTGAAGAAATGGAATGATCGAAGAAGCCTTGAATGGCGAAATCCCAAAAACACCCACGTTGGGTACACCCGTTGACTGCTTCATCAAAGAGATTAATCCCACAACAAGTGGCGATTTCGTACTTTCACCCACGATTTCCCGGGCCAACATCGAAGTGAGGGAGAAAGATGAGGCTGTACTTATGGGCTTTGACTTGGATTTAGGGTAGAAATCGGAGTAATTGGAGTCGAGTTTTTGACTTGCAGGGTGGTGGAAGAGGCGGGAGCGGGTGGCGACGTGGAAGAAGCGTGAGGCGGAGGATTTGGATGTGGCGGGGTAGGCAAAACTCTGAGCGATGTAGCCGGAGTAGGTGACGCTTAATTTGATAGCCATAACGACGAATTGCAAAAGACTGATGAAAACGAAAAGGTAAATAGTGGGGTGATTGACGAGCTCTGAGAATAGAAAGAGCTCTAGAAGCCAAGAAATGCCATTGGGTTCGAAGAGATCAGTGATGAAACGGACGGGAAAGGAGGGAATTGAAAAGTTGGTTTATATCGGAGGGGTCTGGAGGAAATTGAAGGTGCGTCTGAAGGGGAAATCGGAAAGTGGAACCCTGTCGGCTGAGGACGTCGTCGACAGTGGCAGAGCTCGTAGGAGGAAAGCGTAGGATGGCTGGAAAGAAGAGGGGGGGTTGATTTCGTTGGAAAATAATATGGTCAACGAAACTGACAAGAGGCCAGAGGCTATTAATAAGAATTTTTTTTTAGGAAAAATAAGTTATGAAATGATGAATTTTGTTTGTTGTTAAAAAAATAAAAATAAAAATTTGAAGTTTAGGTGTAAAATATTTTATTGTGTAAATATGTGATTGAAAATGAATTTGAAAAACTAATTAATTTAATGTAAAACAAACAAGGACTAATATGGATGGGATTAATTAGGTCAATGAAATATTGAGTAAATATGTGAATAGTTGTTGGAAAAAAAAGACGGAAAAAAAATTCAGTCATATCATCAATATTGAGTAAATATGTGAATAGTTGTTGAAAAAAATTATGTCATGTATCTTTATGTTAACGATCGCGCTACTAGTACATGGGGCGTTCACAAACGTTTTGACATGATGACGTGGCATTTTTTGAAAGTTAAAAAAAAAACATAAATTGACAATTTAAGAAGACGAATGAACACATATGTCACCCATTTTCTGCCAAATCGTAACCCTAGAAAGAGATCGCCGTTTCGCCAACCTACAATCCTCACAACCTCCGACCTGCGTCATCCCGTTGAAGAAGAAATGAACCTCAATCTATTTACCTATAAAACAGAGAACGGGTTTTGAAAACGTTTCCGTTATAGTTGGTCCAAATTTGGAGATCGACAAACAAGTTGTGAGCTACAAACTTCCACCGTGAAGTCTAAACCATAATTATCATCTGCCTATGAACGCATCATTTATACACATCGATTGCTATATTTTTTTGTATGGGTTTTATATTTGTGTTGAAAGAAATGAATTCTTCGTCTTCGTCGATGACAATTTTTTTATTTCGACGTGGTTTTGTTTTTGTTATTATGTCTGCGATTTTGTAAGGGTTTTACGATTGCTACCGTCTTCGATGTATTGTATACAAGTCACTAATTTGAGGTTTACATTTGGAGTTTAAAAATGCTGGTGAGATTTATACCGGCATTTTTGGGTTTTTCCTTGCTGGAATCTAATTTGAGCTTTGTATTTTTGGATTTTTCCTTGCTGACATCCAAATTGGTGAGAATTATACCAATTTAAGCTTCTTATTTTGCTTGCTTACGTGCTCAATCCGTGCCACAATGGGAAACATTTTGACATTCTTTCTTTACGGTTTAATTATATATTAGAATGGTCAGGAAGAATTCCGAAATTTGCCATAGTTGTAGAGGCAAATGGTGCTTCTTCGCCGAATGCACAGTTAAACGACAGTGCCCATTGTGTAAGAATGGATTTCAGAAGTGTTTTTAGGTCGAAAAGCCGACTGCTAATAAAGGGAGATTATTCACATGTTGCAGTAATAAATGCGGTTTTTGGGATTGGGTTGTAGAAGGACAATCAAGCGATGAATCCAGTAACGCTAGCTCTATCTCGATCACAACTGTGACCAAGGAAGCAGTTGAAGGTATGTCCCATAGGTTCGAATCTCAAGTTCGACTAACTGAAGAAGCAGACTTCGAGATATATGTGAACGGACGATCCACAGGAGCAAAGGAAGCTCGAAAGGGATTGCAAAAGGAAAGGAGCCGACTTGATCCATAGTTAATGCGTTGAACGTGTTATGTACTAACTTATCTAAAGGTTTTATTTTTTATTTTTTTTCGTATCAACGAAGTATGTAGTTGTTAGCGGATTATGGATGAAAACAATGTCACTTTTATCATTTTATTATGCTAATATCAATTTGTTGTTGTAGATGATTCCATTTGATAAGTTTTTTCAACAATGAATTTGGGGGTGGAACTACACCCACTTCCCACCACAATGCCATATATTCAAGACATTCTTCCACACCATAACTGGCTCATTGAAAGACAATGTGAGCAAAATGTCCATCACACACACTAAAAACTGACCAACATTAAACCAAAGAGGAATTACATCAAAATGGATTCCCTATTATCACTTGCAATAGATAATGTCAAAATACATGTCAATGAAAAATAAATTGTTTTCTAGATTTTGAAATCTAGTACAGAAATGCCTTAACTTTTTTCGTCACATTTTTATTTTAAACCATTTATTAAGTAACACGTCACATATTTGATGATAGTTTCTAGCGAAAAAATCTATTTGGACATAAAAAGAATTATTTATCTCTCATATTTTTAATAAGCAAAATAAAAACAACATATGCGAAAGTTCAACAAAATATTTTTACCTTATTGCAAAGATCTTTCATTCACAATTTTTTTTAATAAGAACGTTTTCTAAAACTTTTTGACCCTTGAATTCAAAGTATCCTACATTCACGCAATTCATAGGAATCAACAAGCAATCAATATTTTATAATCAAGGGTGTAATACTCTTAGTGTAACGGTCCTTATATAAGCACACAAATAGAATGTTTGGACAGAAACCGTCGTAAGAGACAAAGTATGCTAAATAATTGAAGGTTATGAATATGAATGCAATGGAAAGAGTTTGGAACACAAGTGTATAAATGATAAAAGATTAAGATCTTTAATTATAATTAAAATGTGGTGCAGTTAACAAAAGTTCTGATATCCATATAATTATCCATTAGATATCCTTGTTGGAACCCTAAACTTTTGGAATATATACATGGACCTAAATGGCATAAATGTCCTAAACTTTTGGAATAATGTAACACTTTTTACATTGTTAAGCAACATGAGGCTACTTTCCTCGAATTTACCCCATTTTAGAAAATCTGATCCAAATATCCAAAATAAGTTTGACCAAATCCCTATTTAACCTTTTTGTGCTTACTTTGACCAATTTGTTGGCATAATTGAGACAGTTAAAATTTGCACCAACCATATTAACTTATCAATCATGTAATTGTACATTATTTTTCGAATAATGCTATACAGCTCATTGGGGTTACAATTGAAGTTTAGATGATATTAAATGATAAGTTATATGAAAGGTAAAATTAAATTGGTTATGATTTTAATATCACATCACCTAAATTGGGATTTCTCGCCCACAATTTTTTGAAAATAAAGGGATGTCGAAATCAATAAGGAATGCATATACATTTAGCATTATTGTTAACTTATTATTAATACAGTCTAAGGCAAATAGAGATTAGACAATTTTGAACCGCATTAGACTATCTTTTGTATGTTTAGACAATATTATGAATAATTATTATTTACAGTACAACTTATCAAATATTAATTTCCACTAAATTAAATTAAGAATCCCATGCACTTGGTCAAGTTTCCGACATATTCCCCATTAATATATAATTAAATCCAATATTTCTTGAAGACTAATAGTTAATATTGACTTACTATCTATCTTCAAAAGTGTGATCGTAATGTATTCCTCTTTAGTCAAGAGCCCTTATCTCGTATGTACATGACATGCTCTTCTTATTTTAGCTATATTAACGTCTTTCTGCAAGAAATTTATTGGTTTATAATTCCATAGTTCTAAATGTAATCTGAAAAATTGTCAATCAACGTAAATAATATTTAGGGTGCGTTTGATTAATATTATTGTGGAAAGAATGTATTTTAAATAGTGATATGATGAGAAATATGTGATTAAAAAGTAAAAAAAAAAATTATTGATGTGATGAAAAATATTATTTTATTAAAAAATGTGTAGTTTAAAATGAATTTTAAAAAAAAAATATTTTAAAAGAATCTGTACCAAACAGTAACTTAATGGGAAACCTTTATATAAATAAGATAAAATTCGAATCTATTAGTTAACGTTGCCAAAATAATATAATTGTTGAAATTTTATGAAAAATGAAACGTGGAAAAAAGAAAAGTTAAAATTGTGCTCGACTTTGACGTCGTTATTAGGTTGTGACGCAGGGGCATTCGTCATCAGTAGTAGTTATAGTTGCTGCCATGTCATAATTTAGTCCCAATTATTTGAGGATAGTCAACTGTTGACTGAGTTAATTGGCATTTAATGACTAGATACAATGAAACTCATCGAATCTTAGTAACCAAGCGGCACGTGTTTGGTGTCCATTCTTTTCTTTGTAAATACACTACATACACACTTTCTAATAGAAATTTTCTCTCTTTCTACAAGATTCCAACAAATTAAACATTGTTACTTGACAAAAAAATTCATAAATTGATTTATAATTTTCGTGTTGAGTTTGAGTCATCAACATGGTTTATATAAGAGGAACATTCAAACTTTGAGCTCTGTCTCTTGTAGAATTTTTATTTCTGTCTTTTGTAGCACTGTTAGCTCTATATTTCTAATTTCATTAAATATGAACGTTTGTACTTACTTTATTACGGTTTTCATTCAAAAAAATTTATCAAGATTTCATAAAACCGTAAATTCAACTTCTACTTTTGATAAACAAACAAAAATAGGCTTTATTTATGGGAACACTACATAATTACTACATTATAAAAACACATTTCAACATTGACAAACTTCAAAAAAAATTCATAAATCAGGTGAAACCATTTATTAAGTAACACGTCATGTATTTGATGATAGTTTCTGGCGAAAAAATCTATTTGGACCTGAAAAGAATTATTTATCTCTCATATTTTTAATAAGCAAAATAAAAACAACATATGCGGAAGTTCAACAAAATATTTTTACCTTATTGCAAAGATCTTTCATTCACATATTTTTTTTAATAAGAACGTTTTCTAAAACTTTTTGACTCTTGAATTCAAGGTTATGAATATGAATGCAATGGAAAGAGTTTGGAACACAAGTGTATAAATGATAAAAGATTGAGATCTTTAATTATAATTAAAATGTGGTGCAGTTAACAAAAGTTCTGATGTCCATATAATTATCCATTAGATATCCTTGTTGGAACCCTAAACTTTTGGAATATATACATGGACCTAAATGGCATAAATGTCCTTACAGTCCGATCATAGTCCAAAACGAAAAGAGAAAAAAAGAGAAATACCCATAACAGACGCAACCTATATATTGTCATAAAAACTTAGAATACTCTTCATTTTCCGATTATTCTTTTTATTTACATGTCTTTTGTAGATTTAAATCAATATTTAAAAAATTGATTCAGAGATCAATCAAAAAGATAAAGAGTCTATCAAATAATCGAACAAGTGGTATAATAATATTTAACGCGTCAATATCATTGATAGCAGACTATTTTGAATAATGTAACACTTTTTACATTGTTAAGCAACATGAGGCTACTTTCCTCGAATTTACCCTATTTTCGAAAATTTGATCCAAATATCCAAAATAAGTTTGACCAAATCCCTATTTAACCTTTTTATGCTTACTTTGACCGATTTGTTGGCATAATTGAGACACCGTTAAAATTTGCACCAACTACATTAACTTATCAATCATATGTACATTATCTTTTGAATAATGCTAGATAGCTCATTGGGGTTACAACTCAAGTTTAGATGATATTAGATGATAGATTATATAAAAGGTAAATTTAAATTGATCATTTAATTTTACTTATCATTTTAATATCACGTCAGCTAAATTGGGATTTCTCGCCCACAATTTTTTGAAAATAAAGGGAAGTCGATATCAATAAGGAATGAATATACATGTAACATTATTGTTAACTTATTATTAATACAGTCTAAGGCAAATAGAGATTAGAGAATTTTGAACCACATTAGACCATCTTTTGTATGTTTAGAAAATATTATGAATAATTATTATTTACTGTCGAGTCCAACTTATCAAATATTAATTTCCACTAAAATTAAATTAAGAATGCCATGCACTTGGTCAAGTTTCCGACATATTCCCCATTAATATATAATTAAATCCAATATTTCTTGAAGACTAATAGTTAATATTGACTTACTATCTATCTTCAAGAGTGTGATCGTAATGTATTCCTCTTAGTCAAGAGCCCTTATCTCGTATGTTCATGACATGCTCTTCTTATTTTAGCTATATTAACATCTTTCTGCAGGAAATTTATTGGTTTATAATTCCATAGTTCTAAATGTAATCTGAAAAATTGTCAATCAACGTAAATAATATTTAGGGTGCGTTTGATTAATATTATTGAGGAAAGAATGTATTTTAAATAGTGATATGATCAGAAATATATGATTAAAAAATAAAAAAAAATTTATTAATGTGATGAAAAATATTATTTTATTAAAGAATATGTAGTTTAAAATGAATTTTGAAAAAAAAATATTTTAAAAGAATCTGTACCAAATAGTGACTTAATGGGAAACCTTTATATAAATTAGATAAAGTTCGAATCTATTAGTTAACGTTGCCAAAATAATGTAATTGTTGAAATTTTATGAAAAATGAAACGTGGAAAAAAAATGTGAAAATTGTGCTCGACTTTGACGTCACTATTAGGTTGTGACGCAGGGGCATTCGTCATCAGTAGTAGTTAGTTGCTGCCATGTCATAATTTAGTCCCAATTATTTGAGGATAGTCAACGGTTGACTGAGTTAATTGGCATTTAATGACTAGATACAATGAAACTCATCGAATACACTACATAGACACGTGTTTGGTGTCCATTCTTTTCTTTGTAAATACACTCCATAGACACTTTCTAATAGAAATTTTCTCTCTTTCTACAAGATTCCAACAAATTAAACATTGTTACTTGACAAAAAAATTCATAAATTGATTTATAATTTTCGTGTTGAGTTTGAGTCATCAACATGGTTTACATAAGAGGAACATACAAACTTTGAGCTCCGTCTCTTGTAGAACTTTTATTTCTGTCTTTTGCAGCAGTGTTAGCTCTATATTTCTGATTTCATTAAATATTAACGCTTGTCCTTACTTTATTACGGTTTTCATTCAAAAAAATTTATTAAGAATTCATAAAACCATAAATTCATCTTCTACTTTGCAAAAACAAACAAAAATAGGTTTTATTTATCTTTGAAGCCCAAGGCCCAGTCCATAGTCAACGTGGAGATTTGGGCCGCCCATTCCCAATTAGGGTGTATAACTTACCCTTGCTAAATTTGGGTAAATAACTCGAGGAGAAAAATGAGACCTACCAAGTTTTAACTTCCTGCCTTGAAAAATAAAATTGTTTTATTCAGGTTTTTAATATGAGATTGGATTATGGTTTTTTTTTTTTT
>CAIGRB010110335.1:2160-13718 GCA_903798255.1 Fraxinus quadrangulata
ACATGATATATGTGCACAAATGCTATCAAAATCTATATTTGTTGACCTTAATAAAGGTGACAAGCTAAATGCGACAATATTTGGCATAATAAGTTTTTCAGTTAGAAAAACGCGATGTTTTAGATAGCATCAACCACGTAATTGAAAACTTAATGTGGGTTAGACTACTCTAGAGAATAAAGATCAAGAACTTTGTCAAGTATGGAAAAAATAGATTCTAGTACTTAAGCATTTGAATCATTAAGTTCTGTTATAGATTATCCTTTTTCTCAAATGTGACTGAGTTAAGATGGTTAACATAGTGTAACAAATTTTTTGTTGGTCACAAATTTTTTTTTTTGTAAGTAGTAAATTCAAAGTAGTCTCATTTCAATAGATGAGAATTTTGAAGGTCAATGTGACTTACGAATTGAAGTGTCAATTTTCTCTATTGACACTACCCACCGTGTGAGTTAAAAGACGTGCAACTTTATTTTGCTAAATCTTGAGGACATGCTTGTGTAGCAATGTTTGAGTTCGCAAAAGATTTCGAATCTTAGACTTCAAATGAATTAAAACAAATGTGGATAATAAGGAGATTGAAAAATGGACTAAGAAGAACGTATTACATAGAAATATGTGAAAATGGTTTTGGTAGATGACCAATATTATAAAGGTTCCAAGTGTTTCAACCACACGATTTAAATCTCTTAGCTCGAAAGTAGTTATGCTAAAGGATATGATACTTGAATATGTTTCTCTTGGTGTTGTTTACTTATCAATATACATATTGGACCTTATCTTGTGTGGATAATGAATTCAAGAGTTAGAAACCCACTTTATATGAGATCAATAAGTGTTTTTAGTCTATTGTCGAGTCTTTGACTTGATACATAGATATATACAAATAATGAATATAGAGTAGAGGTTTATATGACTGATACTGCAACTTAGTGTTGCAAAATGGTGAAATTGACCTCCTACTTGATTTTAAGATGGTATCAAAGGCTTCACTGAACTTGATCTCAGTTTCTGTTCTTCTAAAAATGGCCAATTACTTGAACTTATACGTGGTAATTCTGTTCATCAATGGTGATGTTTAATTATGGTTCTAAATATTTGTCCAATGGTTTGAAGTTTTGAGTTGAGAAAACTATTCAAAACTGTAAGAGCTAACATCTATTAAGTAAATCAATTCGAATTTCTTGAGAGATAGAGATAAAATTTCATATTTTCATTACATTTATAGATGGATTCACGCAATTCAGTTGTACCTCTAATTTTCATAAGTTTAGAATATTATTAAATGTGATAAAACTTTGAGAATTGTTTGAGAGTGTGAATCTTTATCACCAATAAATATATGGTTTATTGGGAAGAAATAACATTATATTATTGAATGTGATGAGACTTGAGATAATGCAGTTCAATTTATGTATTTCTTTTGGGAAGATTATTGGTTAACTGCAATTTGTCACTTAATAGAGTTTTCTCAATATTAGTATCTTAAGAATATATAAACTTTGAACACGTAGATAACCAAATATGAGTTGTCTTAAATTCATAATCGATCACGTAAGTTCTTGATAATGAGTTTGGGAACATGAGTCTATTAAGAACAAGATGAATATCTGAGATATGCATAGTAGTCCAAAAAGGTACTTAAGTGAAATTTTGGATGGATATCGGGTCACTAGATGTGACATTTGAGTTCATGTGTAATCTATTGATGAGATTACGAGATAACATTTTGCATGCACATATAAAGTATGTCAAATATGTTGAAATTGGCTCACTCACACGAGCAATCGTCTCAGACATTTTGGAATGTGCTGAAATGAGACATAATGATCATATTCTATACATGATCTAGTCACCTTGATGAGATATCAAGATGAGATTGCAACAAATAATCGAAATATATTTTACTATTCCATTAAACCTGTTTAGTATTTTGAAATTGCCTAGAGGAATGAACATAAAGAGAACTCAAGTTAGGTATCAAGGAATACCTAAATTTAAATTTGTACGGTGTTATTTATTTATAAATGATATGACACATGTTCTAGGAATTGGAGAAAACATCGTTATGCGTGTTTTATACCACGTGTGCTTTTAAGATCAATATTAGATAAATGAGTAAATGGATCCCTGCTTTCTCATTGTATGAGATCTTGAGGTTTATATAACCTTATATATACCCTTATGACTTTTGACTGTTTCTTGAGATTTTATTTCGGTGTTACTTTAGCATGTTGCCAATAACTATGATTGATTCGGTTTGATGAGACATGTTTAGGAAAGCAGCTGATTTAAAGTTGAAGGATTTAAGTAGGAAATGAAGACTATTTTGGCCAATATTTATATTCGTATTCACCAACCGGACAATTGTGTTTAACAATTTAGGGTATATGACACAATTGTAAATACAATGATAAGATGTGGGGCTCAAGTATGTTCTTTAAATACTTGAGCGATCAGAAATAATTGAATTAATGTTGGAAAATAAGTTTGGGGTATAGCGAAATGTAACGTTCCTCTAGTAGATCTATTATATATATCCCTAATAGGTTTATAGTAATGTGATCTCTAATATATACTTGCTGGTCGCACGATTTATTTGTCGTATGAATTTTTGTGAGATAGAAAGATCTATCGTGTGATATTCGTTGTTCCTTATGTTTCGAATCAAACACATCATGTGCGAGTGAGAGATGTTAGAAAAAATAGATCATGAATCGCCCATATGGGGTAACCCGACCCACAAGATATCAAAAAGGTTGGAGTGGGTGATTTGAATTTGGAATTCAAACCCACAACTTCCCATAAATTCCATAAAACCTCTAATTTTTTTGTCTAGCAATGGAGAGAAAAAACTGGTAGAAAATGGTGAAAATTCGCCTAGAACCACTATTTTGGCATGAAAACTCACAAAAATTGGCACTTAGGTTGTGGCTAATAATCCACTTCCATTGTGATCGGGATTGAGATAGGGACCATTGGAGTGCAAGAAAATATTAAATTTGGAGTTTTGGGAGGCAAGGTAATTCAACAATTCAAAAGATTTTGGAATTCATCATTTTAAGTAAGTATCTTGACCCGAAATTCATATTAAAACATGTAACAAATTACTTTAGGTGCCTTTAAAAAGAATTACATAATCGAACAAATTTTAGAGAGTAGATTGATTGGAAAACTTCCTCTCTAACAACTAAAAAATCTTGTATTTGGGTTAGAATCCGTTCACGACGTCTTCCTCACACCTATTAAGATCTAGTGCTAAATATACGTGGGATAGTTTCATAATACCCTACTTTTCTCGAGTAAGAGTTAAAAATATTAACATTTGAAATAAGAAAAATTCTCAACTAGACAACGTCGGTGATAGAAGTGGTTCAATCTAAGGTAGTGAGAGACAGCGGCAACAAGGATTGTTGGTTGGTTTTTGTAAGGATTTAGCTACATGTATGTTAGGTTTACATCCTGATGTATGTAATTTCTAAATGACATTTCATTATGGCCGACGTAACAACTGTTTTTTTTTTTGGGAGGTGTTTAATGTTGTTTGGAATGGTGACTTGGTGAGGGAAAATTTGAAGGTTTAAAGGTGTAGTTAAATTAAAATAGGGTAAATCTCATTAAATATTTAATTAAAATGGATAATTATGATTAAGAATGAAAAGGGGGTATATTTTAACTTATTTAAGAAAAGAAGGTGTGTGGTGCAATTTATCCTATACCAAATTTACTTCAAAGTAGATGAAATTTGAATCCAAATCAAACATTTCTAAATTTATGTGGAACTTTTTGATCTTTCCAATACTTTCATGGACAATGCAATGTTTCTTACAATATTTTAAGAATAACGATAGCAATATCGATGCTTAACACTAGCTCAAGTCATAATAGACTCCACGTTCTACAATTAGTTAAAATTAAAAGCAGTACAATTAATCCCCAATAAAAGAAACACGAGACTTGATCCAGAATAGTGTTTTCCTTAGTAAATTATGTAATTTTGATCAGTATTTAACTTAGATAAAAAAAAAAAAAAAAAAGGACCAAGGATGCAAGTGCTATTATCTGTTCTTCAATTTTGATTCGAATTGGCATTGGAAAGAAACGATAATTTATCGATCACATGTTCTTCTTCATTTTTTATGCTATTGTTATATCATTATTGAAAAAAAGGACTAAGGATGCAAGTTTTGTTAACACATATTCTCAAATAAATAAATAAATATTTTTCATTTCAAATAATCTCTCTCAAACAAATACATTATGAATAATGCCCTTTTTCTGCTTTTACCACCATCACCACATCTCATAAGTTTTCGTAGTTGTATTATTATAAGTTTATACCATTTCTAAACATTGCAAAATCAAGTGAATCGCGAAATTATAGCTCCTGTTTGACACAAATTTTGTTTAAAAAATAATTTTTGGAATAGTGATTGATGGAAGATTGTGTGGTTAAAAAATAAGGTGACTTTTTGGGTTTATGTGTAATATTATTTTATTGGTAAAATGTGTGGTTGAAATGAATAAAGAGAAAAAAAAATGAGAAATAGAATGAGAGAAAATGGGTGTCAAACATGGACATAATTTATAACAATACAAATAACACAAAATTTAGTTCACCAAATACAATGTTACCAATTATTTTGAACAAACATTGTTATAACTCATCCGACGAGACTTTAAGAACGACCACTTGGTAGCCGTGTAATAAGATAACCCAATCTCGCACTTCCCATCAATGTCCTACCTGACCTATTCAAGGCCCTTAAGTAGTTGAACCTCTATGTAGAGGTTGTACTCTCTATGGACGAGATGAGGCGATGTTATATACTACAATGCCAATTCAATGCGAATAGGCTTCAAGCGCATGAGGCTTCTCTCCTAAGAAAATCCTCTGAGATCTACAAATGATTAATGTAACCTCTGTGGAGTCATCCTATCAATCTACTTTTTACATGTCATGCCTAGGTCGTAGGGTGGATATTTTCCAAAAAACATTAAATGCTCCTGAACTTAGGACTAATAGAATGATGTTGTGAGAAGACGTCTTGACCATCAAGATGAGGCTACGTGTATCTTCATTCAACGGTAACCATTATACCCTATTATAATAAAAACTCACATTTAGTATCATTTGAAGATATTACGATATTATAACTCTAAATAATATTGCTCTTTCATTTTACTCTCTATAAACCCTCAGTGCCCAAATAATAGTGACTCATGTCTTTCATACGTCCCACACCCAAGTATATTCATACAAATTAACTGATTTGATCGTCAGATTGCTTGAGACCCCTCCCCTATCATTAGAGAAGGCAAAGTGCTCCTAACTGTTTATCTAAGTGTGTCGGAGATAAGCTATATAGACGTGAATGGAGCTAGGATCTGCCATCTGTTGGTTAAGTAATCCTTGAAAAAATTGAAATCAACAAAAAATGTCCTAATATTTTAATAAAATAAATATTTTTACCTTGTTTGGCCTTAGAAACAGATTGGTACACCACTTTTCACCGTACTTTGACGGATCGCTGGATTAAATTTGGGCTCTCAGTGGATTGAAATTTGATCTGAATCCGATGAAATTAATGGAAGATGGATTTAGGATGTTAGTCCGATAATCCGATCAAAATCCGTCCGATAATCTGTTAACTAAATGAAGCAAATGTGAATATAGATAAATTTGATATGATTTGTTATAATAATACAATATATTTTATATATTATCAAATAATTTATAATACATAATTTTTTTTTCCATTTTGAAACTAGTATTATACTTCACACATAATTTTTAAATAATAAATTATTAAATGATAGTATAATGTTGTCAATATATTTGGAGATTTTTTATTTTTTATTAATTAAAATAAGATAAAAATAATTAATCTATTTTATAAATTAAACAACGAAGGGGCCAATGGTGGGAGTTGCTTTTATTGTTCCCAATTTTCCACTTCCTATATCAGATACTCACTAGAATATTACAAAATTTACAATATATACATAGGTGAGGCAAGAATTGAATAAAAAGCTATTTGAGCCATTTAATTTTAAGATTTAGAAGTTGACTAATATAAAAAAATTATTTTCTTAATTTTTTCAATTTCGGATCGATTTATCGGACAAGATATTCGATGACATAGCAAATAGGATATTGATTCAACAATTAAATATTCGTTAAATTATCAATTTAAATCGAATAATTATTTTTATCAGATCAAATCAAATATGGGTAGACTTGATCCATATTTGATTCATTTACCGCCATAGATCAAATGGCTCAAGCTTCGGTTGAACTGCTGCTACTTAATTTTGACCGTTGAATTCACTGTTTCGATTGCTGCTCAAATTGATGGTTTTGATTTTGACCTACGTAGTCTACGGTCTACGAGGTCGCACAGTTGGCTTAGGTGTTGGTTCGGTGCATCTGACCGACTCCTGCCCTTTTGTTGTCATTTATTGATAGGAACCAAATGTTGGGATTTTTGACCTAACCCGAACTTTTTGTTTACTGGCTAATTATGGGAAAGTTTAGATAATGTCAAAGTCATTGTTCAACTTACCAATTGCTTTTGAAGTGTGACTCAAATAGTTTGGCACGTAAAATACACTGACATGGATTTTGATGTGCACTAGCTAGAGCTAGTCCCTAATATTGAGACTTCTGTATGACATGTGTCACTCTAGTGGATATTTTCGGTTAATTCGTCAAATTCAAGTTCAATAAGACCTAGTTTACGTTTTTTTGGGATTAAAATCAGATTTTTGATATATCTTTATAGAAATTGCTAAAATATATGATTGAAAATTTATAGACTCATAAATACTTGATTAAAAATAATTGTGTCGAACATTGTACAATAAAGTTAGTTTTGAAATTTAGGGTCTGTGTGTTTGACCCCCATTTTTTTTATATATAATGCATTTTTAAATAGTAAATTGATGGATAATATGTAGTTGAAAAGAAAAGAAAGAAAAATATATTTTGAAAAAAATCGGGATCAAACAAAGGCTAAAGGTAGAAGAGTATGTTGATTTCATATGTGATCATGCACGTCTAGTAAGTGTAAATACTTTTCTTTTTATTGTGTGAGTTTAACAGACGGTATAACGATATGTTACAATTCTTGAATTCACTCACTAACTCAACACTAAATAATCATCACTGAAATTATGCGTTAGCATTAGAACTGTTAACTTTGTCGACATTCTCGTTATTTCATTTCATTACACATAAAAGTTGTCACCACCAACTCCTCATTATGATTGGCTTTTTAATAAAACTTTGATGATGATCGAACTAGTATCGATACAAATCCCAAACCTACCAACTTGCATTTTATGTTATTTAATCACTTTCTAATGTAGCCTTCACGATTTATAGATTAACGATGTTGTCTAGGTCCAACTCGACTAGACTAGCATGTATAATTTGCATTTTAGAATTATTCAAAAATGGTGGGATAAGAACTTGGAATTCCAAATTCTCTACGACATTATCCTGCAATCACCGACACTTGGATTTGTGAGAATGCAATCACCGACACTTGGATTTGTGAGAATAAGTGGTTCAAAGTTCATGTGATGAGCAAAACGGTGCATTCAATGATTAGGTATGTAATTTATTTTACAAAATTAAGTCCCAAAAGTAGGCACGACTGATTGCATGTGGTGGATCCTTGTTGTTACACATGGTGAATGCGTGTGTCCATACTCCATAAGATAAGGACGTTACTTTAATTGAACTTTTTTTTTTTTTTTTCATGGGTCAGTCATGAAACAAGAAATTAAAGTTATTTTTCTGCTGCCGGCTCTATTTTTCTTCCCCTTTTTTACTTTTTTAAAAATGTGATTGATACACTAAGCTCCCGTCTCACAATCATTATTGGGAGAAAATAAAGTTTTTAAGAGTAATTATTAGAAGAATGTCGGGTTAACAAATAAGAAAATTTTTTGAGTTTATGTATAGAATATTTTATTTTATGAATATGTGGCTAAATATGAGTATGCAGAAAAAAGAGTTTAAAAATAATAGTTGTCAAATATGTGCTAAAATATATGTAATTAGAAATAAATTTACGATATGAACACATATGTTTGATGGCCATTTTTTTTCTCAAAAACAATATTTGAATAGTGATTTTTAGGAAAAAAAATATGTGATTTAAAAGTAAGAAATTTTTTTGGGATTACGTACAAAATATCTTATTATGTGAATGTATAGTTAAAAATGAGTATGTAAAAAAAGAGTTTGAAAACAATGATTGTCAAATAGAGAATAAATTTGTCAATTCTCATAGTGACTAATCTAATTCATTCTTAAGGTATTTCATATGTTGATCTCGAAATTCGAAGATACACGTCACCAACAAAATCCTGACTATCTACCCCCACTTAAGCATCACCCGCACGTTGGTACATATCGTTAGTGTACAAAGGTCATTGGCCGAGAGAATGGTCAACAATCATTTGCACTTCGATGATCAAATCAAATGTCGGACAAAAGAGAATTAGTGCAAGAGGCAGGTAGGGGGGATTTGTTAAGTAATACGATATATTTTCCCTCGATTGAAATAAATTCACGCAGGCTCACACATATGGAAGAGGGAAATGGACCAAGTGTGGCTAATTGATCGAGCCCAAGTTTAAGACGAGGTTACCTGCTTCGATCGACCCAATTAAATTAACATTATCAATGTCAAGTCGACCAATATGGAACCCCTTCTATCAAGTTCATGCTACATAATTTATGAAGATAATAGTATATGTGCCTCTCTACCTAGGAATAATTATATTATTTAATTTGAATTCTAACTCTTGCCAATTAGTTGCAATTTGTAACCATCACGAAACATCTCAGTGTGTTGGGCATCACCACAAGCAATGTAAAAAATGGACGTTTCATCAAAGCTTTAGTAGACGCAACTTGTTTTCAAATCCACACTTCGTATTATCACGTTGTTAATAAGTTATATTAATTTCTTAATATTGAAAGCGTACGATCATAACCGAAATACAGTTAAGTAAAATTTAATAAATCGACAAAATAATATCCTGTTTAAATTAACTATGTTTAATAAATCTTGATTTATCATTTTTCTTTACATTTTGTAAGGTATTACACTTATAATTACCAATGAAGAACAAAAATCTAGTCTATAAATATCAAATTTTATTCGTTACGAAGAAGAAATATAAGTTAAATTATGTTTAATATACAATAATCTTATCCAGTAAATGCTTATTCGATAAAATAATTTATTTCGTAAAAAATAATATTTTATTTATTATTCCGTTGAGTCGAGGACGCGTAGAATAACGTTTTTTTAAATAAAAATGTGGAATTGCGTGGTCATTGTTATAAGAAAAGTTTCTGAATAATTCTCCAACCACATCAACACGTTTTTCAGCCATGCGAATTTAGCGCGAAATATCATTCACTATCACATGTTTTTTACACACACGTTTTGCGTCATTTCTACGTACAATTAATAACTCTCCAAGTCGTCTCTATATAAATACATAATTGAACTTCCAATTGTTATTCAATTCAATTAGTTCTCGAACTCTTCTGTATTTTCTCTTCAGGAAAAGCCAAGAACAACCGATACACCGAACAAAAATTGGTACTGAAATTACAGGCTGAAATGGATTGGGTTCGTGGTGAAAAATTGGGTAGTGGAAGCTTTGGAACGGTGAATTTAGCCATATCCAGAAGCCAGAGCTCTCAAATTCCGCAATTGATGGCCGTGAAATCTTGTGGGGTGTCTCTTTCTGATTCGCTTATGAACGAGAAATTGATACTTGATGAGCTTAAAGATTGCCCAGAAATCATTCGTTGCTTTGGGGAAAATTTTACTGATGAAAACGGTGAAAATTTGTATAATGTATTGTTGGAGTATATTTCCGGTGGCTCTTTGGCCGATAAAGTGAAAACTTGCAGGGATAATCGGCTGCCGGAGAGTGAAGTACGGCGGCATACAAAAGCTTTACTCAAAGGTCTTACTTATATTCACAAGTTTGGTTATGTTCATTGTGATATTAAGCTTCAGAACATTCTTATGGGCCCAAATGGTGGTGTAAAGATTGCGGATTTTGGCTTGGCGAAGAGAGTTGGAAGAGAAAAAGTGGGTGATTTTGGGTGTGAATTGAGGGGTTCACCACTGTATATGTCGCCGGAGATGGCCAACAGAAACGAGCAGGGTCCTCCCGCGGACATATGGGCACTTGGGTGCGTGGTGGCGGAGATGGTCAGTGGAGCTTCTCCGTGGAGGTGCTTCGGCTTGGCGGAGCTACTGATGAGAATCGGCGTTCGTGGAGAGAAGCCGGAGGTGCCCAGTAATTTATCATCAGGAGGAAAAGATTTTCTTGCAAAATGTTTTGTTCGGGACCCAAGCAAGAGATGGACGGCTGAGATGCTTTTAAACCATCCCTTTGTTGATGATCAAGAATTTGATGACACAGTTACATCAAAAGGAAGACATGATGAAGATAATGCCTCGACCTCTCCTAGGTGCCCATTTGATTTCCCAGATTGGACAATTACATCTTTTCTCTCGCCTGACTATCCATCAAAATCTAGCTCTTGGTTTAACGAGGAAGCGAATTCGACAACTGGGTCGAAGTTCATTCCGCCAGCGGAGAGGTTGCAAGGACTAGTGAGCGATCATCAGCCTCGTTGGGTGCGGTCCGATCCAGATGACTGGCTCACCGTTAGATGACGTGAAAATCTTGATAGAATATCAAATTTTTGTAGATATATTTCTCTAGGCCTGATTTTTTATTTTCTACATAAAATTGATAGTAAAAGAATTAGTCGATGTTTATATGGTTGAACAGTGTCGATAAGATTCAATATTTTTGTTTTTTTAAATTTTGTTTATTACAGTATAATCGATCTTACTACGAGGAAACGGTTAAGTTTCAGCAAATACGATACATTGGCTCAATGATACAAATTTTGTTCGAAAACTGAGATTTGCAGCTGTGATTTTAGGTAACAGTCTTGAAATTCTGCCTAATTGCCCACTTTGCACGTGATTTGTTGAGTCTATCGCAACTTCTAACATTTGAAACCATTACTAGAAACCCTCGAAGACAATGAAAAGTAATTTCTTAGTCATATCCATTGTAAACATCTACAAGTACACATCATACTACTATAGATGACTTTAAAAAAATACATTTTATAGTTTAAATGTGAGGTTAAATTCATTAATGATCACTTAACTTTCTACTTTGTATCATAATGGCCATTTAATTTGATTTTGTTACACCATGACTATCCACTTTATATTTAGTGTCACAATGACTCAACTTTATACCTAATGTCACTATAGCGACTCAATTTGATTTTATTTTACCATGATTATCTAATTTCATATAACTTTTCACCATGATTACCCAATTTTATATAAAATTTCACCATTGTCGACCAACTTCTTTTCATTATTTTCATTGATTTTGAAAGGAGTAAAATGGTAATTTTGCATTATATATAAAATAAGTTTAAAAAATTTAAAATAAAAACTTATTTAAAAAAATGTTACTTAAAA
>CAIGRB010110335.1:14313-69486 GCA_903798255.1 Fraxinus quadrangulata
CCCCCCCCCCCCCCGGCGCAAACATTGAATAAGTTTCATAATAAAACCTGGAAACCTACAACAATGTGATATACAATCTTATATTATTCTAAACTTGAGACATTTAAACTTTATTTTTTTTATGTATGTTTGCACAAAATTAACCCTGGACTAATGAAGATTGCAAATTACAACCCTATAACATCGAACCAATTCAATATTACTAACACACCAAAAGCAGTACATTCATACATCAAAAGTTGTACATTGACATACCAAATATTACAAGTCGATAATAACAATTGTTCACATTACTATGGAATAAGAACCAATAACAATACAACCAAGAAACGTATGACAAAAACAAGGATAATAACATTTTATTTTGCATTACAATTAAAATAAAGCAGGACAATAGAATTTCAATTTGCAATTGACGGTTCCCTTCCTCTGCATTTCCTCATGTTGTGCCCAGAAGCACTACATAAAGAACGCCTCATCACCATTCCTTTTCTTGATGGAGGTGCATCAGTAGATTAGTGGAGATCATATGAAAATTTATTTTTCCGCAAACTCATTTTTTACTACATATTCTATCAATAAAATAGTTTTTCACGTAAATTTTAAACTTTTCCTTACCTTTTAATAAAAATTCTAAAAAAAAAAAATTACTTTCACAAAATCTATTTTCTTTGAAAAAAAAAAAAAATGGGGTTACAAACATTGAGATTTGCAGCTGTGATTTAGGCAACATCTTGAAATTTTGCCTAATTGCCCACTTTCCACGTGATTTATTTAGTCTCTTGCAACTTCTAACATTTGAATCCATAACCAGAAACCCTCAAATACAATGAAAAATAATTGCTTAGTCAAACATTTTATTACATCGGCAAGTAAACATAATGTTAATTATAGATAACTTTATAAAAAAAGGATAATTACAGCTGAAACTCAAAACTTTTCAAACACTAGCAAATCTTTCTCAAATATTTGATTTGTTGTAATCGTCACCCCTAACATTTTCAAACATTACAGGTGAGACCTCAATGGATGGAAACATCCAATTTAACGGTAGTTGACCAAAAAATTGAATTTGACCTCATTTTTAATATTTTATAAAGGAAAAATTAATAACTTTCTATTTAGCAAATTAAATAATTAAATTAAAAAAAGAAATGTGCATCTCTTCCCCCATCACCTACTCCAAAACCAGAGATTATAAAATCAGCCATGCCATCGACCACCGCCCACAACGCCGCTGCACTGCAATCACCACCCAACCATCATCACAACTCAACCCAATCGTCACAGCCATCATTATCTTCTACTAATCCTTTGTGATTTTCTTTAAAATGCCTATAAAACAGTGCTAGACCTCCCTTCGCCAATGGAGTTGTAATCACTGAAATTGTCGCATTCTTGAGCTCCTTGTAATTGAATCTTTGAAGATTGTTTAAGGGTGTGCTGGAATCAAAAGTGAGTGACTTGTGAAACAAAACATACCACAAATAGTAAATAAAATAAGAAATTGGCGAGAGAGTAATAAAAGAAGCAAAAACTGTGATTGTAAGCAACATAATGCTCATTTTGGGGCTTGGATTTGATAAAAATGATTGTCTTGAAAGAATTTTGCTTGTGGGATGTGAAAATTTTACTCTATCCAGAGAGAAACGGAGGGAGAGAAATCAGGATAGAGCCGTAGAAGTTTTGGGCATACCCAAATCATTTGTTTTACAATACTTTATTTTTGGATTCAGACGAGTTGTTACTGACTTGAGAAGTGCGGGAGGAAGAAAAAGGTTTTTTTTTTTCCTTATTTTTTCGGTTTTTTAATTGAATTATCTAATTTGGTAAATAAAAGTACTATTTTGCCCTTTATAAAAATATTAAAAATGTCGTCATACTCAATTTTTTTTTTTTTGTCAATTAACGTTAAATATGTTTTCCATCCATTGAAGGATCACTCGCAACGTTTGAAAATGTTAGGAGTGACGGTTACAACAAATCAAAGGTTTGTAGAAAATTTGCTAGTGTTTGAAAGAAAGTTTGCTAGTGTTTGAAAGATTTGAGATTTCAGATGCAAGTATTCCTTTAAAAAATGCATTTTAACTAGTTTGAATGTGTTATGTGGACCTAAAGAAATTTCTATTCACAAAAATTATATACGATCTCACTAAAAAAGTGAATGGTACAATAAGATTAATATCATTGTATCTTTACATTTTGAAATTATATAGTCTGTAAATGTTGTGATGGCATGAGACTTTGTAAAAGGATTCATGAATATAAGAACTTAGTAAAAAATTTGGCAATTTTATTTAGACATAGTCCACTCTTCAAACTTTCTTGACTAAGAAATCCATGCAAGAGACTCCTAGTAACCATCCCAGAAATTCAGATAGGCGTCCTCAAAGACACCCTTCTCTGCTAGTTAAATTAGCAGTAATCCACTTGCATGACTTCAACCAGTCTTCTCAGACAAAGGATTTAGACACACATTATCTTGATTTCTTACGTAAAGTGGGCAGGGCATGGTGAATAAATCTAAGGTCAGTGAATTATCAATCATGTTACATGTACATCAAGTTTGACAATATGTGAGTTGACGAATTTTTGTACATGAATTTTAACAACGATTTTTCAAATCAATGATCAGATTTCCTACACATAAGAGGATATCAAACTTGATATCCACAAAGAATATACCATAAGCATAATTCGTGAATTATTAAGGGTTAGTCATAAACAAGAGTAGAAGAAGTTTCAAGGAAGTAATTGCTATTAAAATAATTTTTGTAGATCACACGCCTTTGACTCAAACTCTAACTAGTCTAATCTTATCCTTTGGACAAGTCATAAATGAAGTCAAGTCGTCCGATAATATGACACTATGCACTCCTTTGTTTCTTATATTTATCCAGTTAAAGAACATAGTGGCACTTCAAGTTTTAACCAAATTCACATCGATTTTTAAACTTTATTTTGCTTTAGAATTGATAACTAAATTTAAAGTAGAATAAACTTAAAAAACTTATTATAATTTGTTCATTATTTATATTCATAGAAAGCTTACATGACTGCTTAGTTGGCAAATTAATTTGACAAATAATTAGGCTATTACATCACTATTTTCGTTACTTAAAGTAGATTGATCATTAAGTAGAATTCATACGACTTCAAAACTTCAAAAGAAATCATTGTTTACAAAAGGCACTAATTTGGTTGAAAAAAAAAACTATAATTATTTGACGTTTCATCCTTTATGAAAGCATTTTTAGATATCCAAAAAGAAAGTATGTTGAGTACATTACGAATGTGACTCAATCAATGAGACCGCAAAATGTCACACGCGGGAATTACTAGCCATCATCGGAATTGTTAAAAGGCCAAAAGCTGTGTAGACTTTTATAAATTAAGCTATCGTCAATTGTTATATTCGGCTGGTCAAAGTAAAAAGAAGATTGCTCCAAGTATCGTCAAAATTGACTTAAATTTAACTAGGAGAAGAAGATATTTAAATATTTTTTATGAGAATTATTATTGTTTTTGGCAACCAATTTAAAGGGATTCTAGAGGAAGGATAAAATCTCGTAAAGAATTCGATTTCAAGACGAGTTCAAACTGAATACATGGTGGGTAGGAAGCAAAGTTTGAACTGTTGAAATGTAAATGAAAACTTCCAATTGATAAGAAGTGAAAGGCAGGAAAAACTCAATTCATTCAAAGGAAATGGAAATCACGTTTTTACAATGAATGGAGAAGGTATATATATACAGATTTCAACTAATGAAACAGAATGGAAAGAGGTGAATTGACATAAATAACACTATGCTTAATTCTAATATTTCAACACTCCCCTCAAGATGGCAAGTGTATGTTTAGCACTCCCATCTTGCCCAGTAATGAAGTGAATCTTG
This sequence comes from Fraxinus quadrangulata, assembly GCA_903798255.1. NCBI lineage: Eukaryota > Viridiplantae > Streptophyta > Magnoliopsida > Lamiales > Oleaceae > Fraxinus > Fraxinus quadrangulata. The sequence continues at coordinate 18,210 of CAIGRB010110335.1, forward strand.
ATCCAGCTAAAGATTTAGTTAGCAAGTCTGCCAATTGCTGCTGAGAAGCCGTATGTAGCATTTTAACTTTATTGGCCTGAACTTTATCCCTTACCAAATGACAGTCTATTTCTATATGATTGGTCCTCTCATTGAAAATTGGGTTACTTGCTATGTGTATAGCCAACTGATTGTCGCAAAACAATAGAGCACGTCTGGTATGGTCAATGCTTAAGTCATTCAATATGTTCTTCAGCCATGTAAACTCACAGACTGCGGCAGCCATTGATCTATATTCTGCTTAAGCTGAGGATCTTGACACGATGTGCTGCTTTTTAGACTTTCATGACACTAGAGAATTCCCCAAGAATATGCAATAACCCGTAATAGACCTTCTTGTATCAGAACATGTTGCCTAATCAGCATCACAATACCATTTGAGCTGAAGGTCTGATTTGCTAGGAAAAAATAACCCTTCCCCTAGTGTGCTCTTTAGATATCTTAGCACATGATAAGCTGCCTCTAGATGAGACTGTTTCGGTACTGGAGGAATTGACTCAAGACTTGCACAACATAAGATAAGTCTGGCCTAGTTATTGTCAGGTACAAAATTCTTCCTACAAGCCTCCTGTAAACACTAGGATCAACAATAGCCTCACCTTCATCCTTCCTCAACTTCAGATTATATGGTAATGGACTATTTGCTGGCTTAGCCGCAAGATATCCAGCATCTGTTAGAACATCCAATGCTTACTTTCTTTGACAAATTGATGTTCCTGTTGAATTCTTTGCCACTTCAAGACCTAAGAAGTATCTCAGGATTCCCAAGTCTTTCAACTTGAATTGCTTATTTAGTTCAGCCTTGAACTGTTTAATGTAAGTCAGATCATTTCTCCCAATTATATGTCATCCACATATATCAAAAGTGTAGTAAATGAGCAGCTATATGTTTTTCTAAACAAGGAATGATCTGAATTTGACTGCTTGAAGCCCTGTGACAGAATATAGGAAGGCTTGTTTCAACCCATAGATAGACTTGTTTAGCCTGCAAACCAGCTGTTCACCTTGCTCCCCCTGCTGTTCATAATCTGGAGGCATAAACATATAGACCTCCTCATTTAACTCACCATGAAGTCCAACTGATGAAGATGCCATTGCTTAGCAGCTGCAATTGCCAAGAGAGTTTTAACAGTCACTAATTTGGCAACATGGGAAAAGGTTTCTTCATAGACCCAGCCTATTGAGTGAATCCCTTAGCCACTAGGCATGCCTTTTTCATTTCTTCTGTGCCATCAGAGTTCATCTTAACCTTGAAAACCGACTTACAAGCAACAGGGGTCTTATGATCAGGAAATGTGGTAACACCCCAGGTATTGTTGGAGACTAAGGCATGATATTCAGTATCTATGGCTACAACCCAATCAGGATGTTGTGAGGCCTCAGCAAAGTTTTTGGGCTCAAAAGCAGTGGACAAAGCTAAAGTGTAACATTTCTGATTAGGGTACAACATATCATAAACCAAATAATCCTCAATGGGATACTGCTGGCTATACTCAAAACCTTTCTTCATAGAATCTGATTGAGAGATTGACAACTCATGCATGAGACTACAATGATAATCTTGTAAGTATGAAGGGGCACGTTTTGGTCTAGTGGATTTTGGTGGAGGTATGATAGGAGGTAATGAAAGATCTGCAGATGAAGGTTTGATGGATTCTATAGGTAAAGAAGGGGAAACAATAGGAGAGAATTGAGCTGAATTTGGAGAAGAAGGAAGAGCTGATATGTTTGAGTTGTCTGAAATAGATATTGGAGTAAGCTCATCTACAATTGGATTAGAACTGATGGGAAATAGAACAGAATGATGTTCAGTGATAGGATCATATTTAGATAGAGAAGCAAGAAGAGTAGGATGATAAAAAGGAAAGATATTTTCACAAAATGAAACATCTCTGGACACAAATATGGCCTTGGTTTTGAGACTGAAAAGTTCATAAGCTTTCATTCCAAATGGATAGCCAATGAAGATAAAGGGAGTAGCCCTGAGATCGAATTTAGATACACTTCTCTTCAGATTTGAGGCATAGCAAAGACACCCAAAAACTTTGAGGTGGCTGTAAGAAGGTGTGGTTTTAAATAGCATTTCATAAGGAGATTTGTTATCAAGCAGAGGAGTAGGCGTTCCATTTATAATATGTGTTGCTGTTAGGACACAATCTTCCCAAAAAGGATGAGATAAATTAGCTTGGAATTTAAGGGCTCTAGCAATGTTAAGTAAATGCTGGTGTTTTCTTTCAACCACACCATTTTGCTGTGGTGTTTCAACGTAACTGAGTTGATAGATAATACCTTTGGAAAGGTAGAAATCAGTCATTTTAAACTCCAAGCCATTATCAGACCTGATAGTCTTTATGTTATACCGAAAATGAGTTTGAATAAGATGGTAAAAGGATTGAATGAGAGTTCTGGTCTGAGATTTGTTCCTCATAATATAGGCCCATGTCATTCTACTATAATCATCAACAATAGTTGGAAAATATTTTGAACCATCTAGGGAAGTGACAGAATAAGGCTCCCAAATGTCACAATGGATGATTTCAAATATTTGTGAAGCTTTAGTGTCACTATTAGGGAAAGGTAGTCTGTACTGTTTGGCCAATGGGCAGACAGTACAATGTAAATCCTTATTGATAACAATGTTAGGAATAGATTTATGCAAAAGAGAAAGTTTAGAAGCAGGCAAATGTCCTAATTGACAGTGCCAAATATCAATATTCATTTTGACATTAGTGCCATCAATGGTATTACAAATAGGAGTAGATTTATTACATTCAAAAGGAAAGCTAGAATTAAAGACAGCATTAGGAAGAGCAGCAGATTTTCTGATGTTGAAGTTATCAGAACCAGATTTGAGTAAATGATGGTGTGAAGGTTGAACACTGATTTGGGACTGAGGCTGTTGAAAATGATATAGTCCACGCTTAAGTTTGCCTTTCCCAATCATCTTCCACATTGAAAGATCCCGAATAAAGCAAGAGTCATGGAAAAACATCAGATAAAAATTATGCTGAAGTATCAATTTACTAACTGAAATTAAGTTGAATTTAAATGATGGCACCACAAGCACATTGCTCAAGCACAAAAAGGGAGACAACTTCACTTTGACAATATGAGTAACTTCAACAACATCACCATTAGGCAACCTCACAGAAGCTCCAATAACAGCAATCACAACATCCAAATGCTTGACAGAATACACCATGTGTTCTGAAGCACCAGTATCTATGATCCAATTATCTGCTACTGAGGTATTATTGAACTGAATATGATTACCTGAGAAAGCAAATGAATCAGGATATGTGGAAGAAGATACAGGCACATCCTGAGACTGCTGATTCTGAGTGACTTGACTTTGCAATTGAGGCATTAACATAGCTAATATCTGCTGACACTGATTTAAAGAAAATGGTGAGATGTGAAAGGGAGTTCAATATTCCTGGGGTATCACTGTGAGTTGTTTGGCCATGATGTGCTTGGCTTACAGCATTAACGATCGGAGGTTTTCATTGGCTAGCTTTGTGATTAGGAGGATAACCAATTAACTTGTAACATTTGCTTTTGATATGGCTAGGCATACCACATTAACTGCAAACATGCCTTTCTCTTTTCTGAGAAGGATTAGCAAAATTAAACCTCTGATTAAAAGACCTCTGCATAGCTTTACCAGCAAATGCATCAGCATCATGTGTTTCTTGTCTGTTAGCAACTATCTCTTTTTGCCTCTCATCTTATAAAACGAGAGCAAATGCCTTATTCAACGAAGGTAATGGATCCATCAGCAGGATCTGACCCCTAACACCAGCAAAATTATCATCTAAACCCATGAGGAACTGCATCATCTGATCCACATTTATACTCAGTATTATCGGCACCAGGCCTACAGTCCTTTGAGCCTATTAAAATAGGAATTAACTGAACTGTTTGCCTGAGAAATTGAAGCAATTTGCTTCTTCAATTCATAAATTTGAGGTCCATTCCCCTGACTGTACCTATCACGGAGTTCAATCCATATATCTCTTGCTAAATCCTTGTGCATCACACTTGGATAGAGCTCTTTAGGAATTGAATTGATGATCCAAGAGGAAACTACATGATTGCATCTCCTCCAAGCAGTGTACAAGGAATCATGCTGAGAAGGTTTAGTGATAGATTCATCAATAAAACCTTCCTTATATTTGACGCTGAGCGCCATGGTTGCTGCTCTACTCCATGTCGCGTAATTATCGTCAGTAAGAGTAACTGAAATCAATTGCATTCCAGTATTATCTCAATAATGAAGATAGTAAGGACTGCTTGGATCACTCATCAGCCGATTGATAATAGAAAATACATCTCCTCCAGCTGCATCTTCAGCTGTCGATTCAATGCATGAGTTTGCCTGCCTAATTTCACTTTGAACCTCCGCCTAAACACTAGAGTCCTTCGCCATCTATTTTGATATAATTCAGATGAGGAAGGAGATGACAGAATCGTATACGGAAGGAGCACTTCTCTCTGATACCATGTTGAAATGTAAATGAAAACTTCCAATTGATAAGAAGTGAAAGGCGGGAAAAACTCAATTCATTCAAAGGAAATGGAAATCACGTTTTTACAATGAATGGAGAAGGTATATATATATATATATATACAGATTTCAACTAATGAAACAGAATGGAAAGAGGTGAATTGACATAAATAACACTATGCTTAATTCTAATATTTCAACAGAACCTCGAGGGACACCTTGATATTTAAACTAACCCGTGTTCTCATTGTGAGTCCAACTTTTTGGTTTTCTCAATAAAACATTGACATCTCGCTTTAATTTTGAGATAATAGAACTTGTTTGAGTCCTATTTTTAGCCAAAAATATATTTTAGAATACTGATTTGACGAAAAATGTGTGGTTAAAAAATAAGAAAATATTTTAAATTTATGTGTAATATTATTTTATTAAAAAATGTGTGGTTAAAAATAAGAGAAAGAAAAATATATTATTAAAATAATGGGAAACAAAATGTCAAAACTTCACTAAATTACAATTTTGAGGTGTCATGTCTAAAATTTTTACACATTAAAATTACAATGAGGTGACAAGATTTTATTGAGAGGACAACTAGATAAACAATAAAAACGAGAACATATATTTGAACTCACAACTAGATTTTATTCAGTTGGCATTGCGGAAACTTGGGCTTCAAGCCATTTATTAAGCATATGTTTGGTACGAATTAAAATTTTAATCAAAAATACATATTTTATGGATTCTAAAACTTTTGAACTACATCTTTCATCGACTTTTATAAAAATCTACTAAAAATTAGATTTTAATCATCACCAAATAAGTTCTTATGGGTTGGAGTAAAGTAAAATTCATAATCTTCTAATGAGCTATTGAAAATGTAGTAGTTTTCACGAAAGTGTTGACTTGTAGTCATTTAAAATGGCACATGAACTTATTATTTTATAATCATACTGAAAGTGAGTTTTATTTGTGAATAAAAATTAACGGATTTACTTACTAGCTTAAAGATCATTTTTGTGATGTTTATTAGATGTAGAAGAATTACAGAAAAAATTAAATTAAAAGGTTAAACGGAAAAAAAGGTTCCAAAACCTAACTTTCAGCAATACCAAACACCCCATCCATCCTAGTGGTGTAATAGAAATTATATTTTTAGTATTCTTATACCAAGTAGAATCCCTTTAATTTAAAATTAAAAAAAAAAATAATCATGGAGTGTAAAAACTTAATAAAGTCATATATCCTAATAATTAATAATTTTTTAAAACCTAGTGTAAATTTTTGGTATGGACCGTTCGCATAAATCAATAATTTCGTAAAAGAACAAAATTTATTACATAATGTTTAAGAATTGGAAAAGTACTTCAAGATGCTAGCTCGTACAAGAACATTGTTGCGAAATCCACAAGTATATGGAATCGTTGACAAGTAATAGATTCAGTAAGTTTAAGGTATCATCCCATAAGAAATAAATTAAATTCAAACTAACTAATTTCGTATGGAACTCGAACTATATAACACGAAAGAGTTTTTTATTTGATCATAAATTAATCCAAGGAAGCTATAAAAGTTTGATTTTTATCAAATTATGGATGATTATATTAGATTTCGAATGTGCCTATCATTATCTATTTCAATTCTTGATTTGTAATTCAATTCTTTTCATATATTTTTGACAATCGATAAGGCCGTGATATATAATTTTCTTTTCTAAAACAAATTAAATTTATTCAAAACACTATTCGAATTTATTTTCTAACCCAAAATCGAATGATTAGAATGCATTAAAATTTAGATTATCTATATTATTGCACACGTGATAAATGTTATTCATAATATCGATTGCACATATATTAATTTTACAGCGTTCTATATTTATTGTGAATCTCTCAACATTACAACAAGTAAATAATTATCTAATTGGTGGTCAATCAATTAAATAATGCAATGAGTATTCAAAATTAATCAAGAAACACAAGAAATAAACTAAAAATGCTAGTATTGAATTAAAACAAATAAACAATATGATTCATTTTCATCCAATACAAAAAGGGATCTAACCTAGCATATTAATATATAAATGACAAGAAAAATAATAGAAAAATATCATCGGAATCATGAAATAATTCAAAAGATGTTGATCTTAATCCCAATGATGAATTCTTTAAAATTTTGATGTAATTGATCTTCAATTCTTTGTCATGACTTAATCTTCTCTCTCAAAATATAGTAATTTGTTCCTTATTCTTGATGAATTTGATTATATTATTGTCCATGAAGAGGCAAGAGAGACTTTTTCCATGTGTAACCATTATTCTCTATTCATAGGAGGTAGAAAATAGGTTAAATAGCGTCCAATTTGGATTCCAAAAGAGTTTAAATAAAAAAATTTCATCTCTCCTTTTATGCTGAACTTATTTCGTTTACTAATAAAAGATAGAGATATTTTGAATAAGATTTTTGAACTTTCATTGCATATATTTTTTCTACATTTTCATATTAAAAAAGCGTTGCTCATGCCGAAGAGTTTAGTAACGGAAGACGTAGATCATTGTTTTGATATATCACTGGCATCATTTCTTCATTTTTACTTATCGTTTTCATATCTGCATTTATTATTTGAAATAATTTATTTAGTCTTTACTTGTTTGAATCTAAATTAATTCTTCAAAAAAAATTTATAAACCAATTGACCCATCTTGATTAGTTATTCTCAGACTATCAATTGGTATCAAAGCAATGTACTCATTTTTTAAGATTTCAAAATTTCGAGTAGTGGCGAATTACTATATTTTGATTTAATGTTTGGTGAACAAAAATATGTTTTTGATAATAGAGGAATTGGATAGAAACGATTTTTTAAACAAAAGTCTCTTAAAAATTTCTTTATTAAAACTTCAACTTCCCCTCTTTCAAATGTCGCATGTGACTTTTGTAATTAAAATTGACATGTAACTTTTATTGTTCTATCAAAGATAGATTACATTTAGAAAACAACTACAAGTGGATTCAAAAGTCCACTAACTACGAAGGACCCAATGTTGTATAATCAAAGACAAAAAATTGAATTATTTTTGTAGATACCAAAGAAAATAAAGAGCAAACAAACCTTGGATAGTGGATGCTTAAAGTACATGACCGAAAACCAAACTTTAATGTCAAACTTCAAAATAAAGGATAGTTATCATGATACTTTTGGAGATAATGTTAAAGAAAAAATCATTGACATTGAAATTATTGGTAATCATTCATCTCTCTTTATTTAAAATATTTTCTTAGTAGATAACCTTAAACGTGATCTACTTAGATTTAGTCCACTATGTAATAAATGTTATCATATCAATTTTTATTCTTCCAAGTACCTTATTGAGGATACTATATCAAAAGTGGTGATATTTATAGGAAATTGAAGTAAGGATGTTTATGTCATAAACGTTAAATTTGAGTGCGGAAAAAATGTTTATCAAATTTGAAATATGATACTTCGTTATGTCATAGAAGATTTTATCATGTTAGCATGGATCTACTTTCAAATTTTTCGAAAATTGTTTTGTTAAATGCTTGTCAAATTTGAAATTTGAAAAAGACAAAATTTGTGATGTATTTAAAACAAGTAAAGAGTTCTTTCAAAGTAAAGTAACATTCTTCAACTACAAAACATTTACAACTTCTCTACATGAATATTTTTGGACCATCTAGAACCATAAGCTTAAGTGGCAAACATTATACTTTCGTCATTATTGTTGACTTTTCTAGATTTACTTGAGTCCTATTTTTTTAACCTAAAAGACAAAGTATTGAATGCGTTTAAATATTTTTATAAAAAAGGTTCAAAAAAAGGAGATACATTATTACTACCACTAGAAGTGATGATGGTGAAAATTATGAAAATATTACATTTAATGATTTTTGCAAAAATAATGGCTACAAACATAGCTTCTCGACCTCTATAACTCCTCAACAAAATGGTGTAGTAGAAATGAAGAATCACAAATTATAAGAAATGACTTGGACGATGTTAAATGAAAATAGTTTACCGAAATACTTTTCGATTGAAACTGTTAACACTTTTACCATATTGTGAGTAGAGTCTTAGTTAGTTGAAAAAAAATCAAAATTTCATATGAACTTTAAAAATAAAGTTATCAATATCAGTTACTTTAAAGTGTTTGGGTGTAAATATTTTATCTTGACCACTAAAGAAAATTTGAGAAAATTTGATCCAAAGTTTGATATTGGAATATTTCTTGAATATTCATTGACCAGCAAAACTTATAGAATTTTCTTTTTTAACAAAAGAAATTTAATTGTTGAAAAATCCATTTATGCAACATTTAATGAAACTAATCCTTTTGATCAAGAGAAATGAAGTGTTAATGATACAAGTTTGGAGATTCTTTTTGAGCAAATGAATATTCAAAATCAAAATAAAGAAGATACTAAAGATGCTGAAGATCAACATGAGGAAGAAGCAAATGTGCAACAAGATGAAGAAGAATCTTTCGAAGTACAATCGATCAATCTTTACCTAAGTATTGGAGTCAAACAAAGTATGTCATGGACATGCTCAAAAACTTTTAACCATAGAGTTGAAATCAACGAACACTCCAATGAGCTTATCAATCAAATTGGACAAAGATGATTAAGGTACTTCTATAGATATAACAAAATATCGAGGTATGATCGGATCTCTCATTTACTTAATTGCAAGTAGACACGATATTATATTTAGTGTGTGATTATGTGCTATATTTCAACCCAATACTCAAGAATCTTACCTTAATGTCGTAAAATGAATTTTTAGATATCTTAGTTACACTAAGACATTACATTTATGGTATTCTAAATACATTCAAAAAGTGGGATATTGGCCTATAATTTATGAAAACATAAAATTAGTTGGCCGATATTCTCACTAAACCTCTAATACTTAATAGATTTTTATTTATTTAAAGAGGTTTGAGAATTATTAATAAATTTGAAGTATGTGGTTAAATTGAATTCATACTAAAAGTTTTCGTATGATTAATTCGATGTGTATAACTGGTTGAAATTTATATAAATTTTACCCAAATAATTATACTTTTGTCATTTTATCACTCATTCTTTGATTATTATTTTTACTATAAATGTGATGATTATGTTTTTATTCAAACTTGTATATATTTGATATTTTATGCTTAATTGAGGGTTCTATGGTTGATTTAAAGTTTTGATTTTATATGCCACACTCTTCCTCTTATATGTGCTACATTTTTTCTTATACTATAAGGGGAAAATTGAGTATATTGAAAAATGAGGAATCTTTTATTGTTTCTTATAATCGTGTTTTGATCTTAAATGCTATGACTTTTATACTTATGATAAAATGGGAAAATATATGAGATGATATGCTTGATGGGAGTGTGATAGATTGATACGATCAAAGTGCTTGCCTTGATTAACATATACTTTGAATGAATGGCTATTGATTTGTAAAAGATAAGGGGAATATATGGATTACATGCAAAATTTGTTATGTATATTCCTTTATCAATTGTTCAATCTTATCTTACAAATCATCTTACTTGTCATAATCAAAAATGAAAAAAAGAAAGAGGAATATATGGATTACAAGCAAAATTTACTATTTAAATTCCTTATCAATTGTTCAATATTATTTTGCAAATCATCTTGTTTGTTATAATAAAAAAATGAAAAAATTGTTGACCTATGCTTGATTATAATCTTAAGTTTTGATTATAATAAACAAATTAATCTTGTTTACTAACAAATTAAATTCAAGTGATGATAATTTTTCCAAGCATAATATGAAATTGATCGATGGTTGTCAAAAGATCAAAATCTATCATCACAAATTGGACTCGTGAAAGAGTTTAAAATTGAAGTCACACATTCAAGAACTTAAGAGCTAAACTTTGGAGCAAGATCAATGACTTGATTTTCTTAGATAAAGTGTAAAGGTACTAACACTTCGATATTTGGGATGAATTATTAAACTCAAAATCCTTCTATGCATTAAAAACAATTTTGTGAATTAAAAGTCATTCAAATGCAATGATTTGATCAAATGTAAAAATGACGTTTAAAAATGATATTTCAATTTGAAAAACATTTTTTTTATCTTGAAAAGTTAGTTAAAGATACTTTCCAAAAGTATATACCTTTCAAAACTTTAAAATCAGAACAAAGGGGGGCAAAACATTAAAAGATCGAATTGGGGAGAGGTCGACCGATTAGAAGAGGCGATTGACCGAATGGTGGTTGATCGGAAGTTTCTAACAGTCAAAAATTTGTCTATTTTGATATCTGATTTTTACTATACAAAAGACTATATTGGTCATTCGGACAAAAACTGTTGACCGGGCTAGTAATTCGAACTATTAGATTTCTTTGATATTTTGAACTTTATAAATATCCCCACTCTTCCATTCTTCATAAGACTTTCGAGAGTATCAACATGTGATATATTGAGAGATTTCTTTAAATTTACATTTACATTCATTTCTTTTATTTCTTCATATCAAAAACTTTGATTGATTCAAACTTTTTAATCATTATCTTCATCAAAGTTGTTCATCTCTCTCTTTGTACTTAACTTATTTTTAGTACTCATAAAAGGGAGATATATTTTGAAGAATATTTTTAAACTTACATTGTATATATTTCTTCTACTTCTTAATATTGAAAACTTTGATTGATTGAATCAAACTTGTCAATTATCATATTCATAAAAGTTTCTTATTTTCCTATTAGTACTTAATTTATTACAATCATTTATTAAAATGAGATATATTTGGAGAAGATTTTTGAACTTACATTATATTTATTTCTTCATTATCTTCTTATTGAAAAACTTTGATTGATTAAATTAAATTGTTAATTATCATATTTATCAAATTTTTTCACCTAACACTTAAGTTATCATTTATTGCTATTCATTGAAATGATAGTCTCTCTTAATACTTAATTCATTTGTATCATTTATTAAAAGAGAAATTTCATTGTAAAATCATTGTTCTAAACTTGTGGGTCATATTGAGGTTTCGTAAAAGCTCAATAGTATAAGGATTGTAAGTCACCGCATATATTGAGGTCCCGTAAATCTCAATATTGTATAAGGATCGATACTCCTTATTGTAAGTCACCGAAAACATTGTAAAGAGTTGGATTACACTATAAGTCAATCAATATAGTTAAAAAGCCTTGCTCGTGCCGAAACGTTTGGTAATGGAGGATGTAGTTCAATGCTTTGGATCAAACCTCCATAATTATATCGTTTGCATCATTTCTTCCATTTTACTTATCGCTTTCATATTTGAACTAATATATTTAGTCTTTACTTACTTGAATTTAGATTATTTTTTTTAAAAAAAAATTGAAAACTAATTCACTCGTTCTTAGTTAGTTATTATTGGGCTATCACAACGTGATCAGGTGACATACTTCAAAATAGTAAAAACCAATCATAATATGGAACAATTTGTAGTAAGCTCATACACACCTTAAATGAAAATATGGGATGAAAATACCCTATACAACTAAAAGCAGTAAAAATTACTAATTATATATATCTAAAAAGTAAAATAAATAAAAGGGAAGAAAATTAGGTTACCTTCCAATAACTTGACTTTGTTGTTTTGGCTATTTATGATGGCTTAAAAAGAGAATTTTTAGTCTTGTAGCTGCTGTACTGACAATTGTTCTTTAGTTCATCTTTGAGCCTTCAAATTACAAGATTTTCATTATTGTCCCACCCAACGATTCTACCATTTTCCTTCATTTTCTTGTTAGTTCTCCAATGATCGATCTTTCGGCATTCCTCAATGTCAAGTGGTTGCTTGAGTGGAGCATTATTTATGAAGTTTTGTTGTTTTTCTTCCATCCTTAAAATTAATTTGTCTTTTTCAAAATCCATTTATTCTCGTGCAGTTACTAGGAATGGTCTCCCTAAAATTAATGGAATGCGTTGTGCATCTATATATATGATGATGAAATCTGCAGGAAAGAAGTCATCTCCAACTTTGATGAGCACATCATATACGACTCCATAAGGATGCTTGAGTGTCCTATCGCCAACTGTATGATTATTGATGTTGCTTTTGGATCATTCAATCCTAATTTTCTGTAGATAGATAATGGTATTAGATTAATACTTGCTCTAAAGTCAATTAAAGCATTTAAATTATGTGAATTTTCTATAGAACAAAGTACAATGAAACTCCCTGAATCTTTTAGTTTAGGAAGAATCATATGCTTTTTTATGATTGCACTGCACTCTTTAGTCAATGCTACTGTTTCATCTTCTAGTAGCTTTCTCTTCTTGGTGAACATCGCCTTCAAAAGCTTAGTATAATTGGGCATCTAATAAATGTCGTCAATGAAAGGAATGTTGATGTAAAATTGTATGAAAGCATCCAAGAACTTCTTGAATTGTTTGTCTAGCTTATTGTTGTACAACCTTTGAGGGAATGGGATCGAATGTATGTGTTTATTGACAGGAACGGTTGCCTTAACTTGTTGTCAATCTGCTTCTTTATTTACTTTTGCAAATTTTTCAGACCGATCCACTTGTTACTCGCCCGTGGTAGTTACCCGATCCTCCTATATCCTTTTCTTTTTCGTAGTAATTTTTGGCAGCTGAACTCCACTTCTAGTTATAATGGCCTGAACATGTCCTTCTTCAGACTGTCTTCGAAGCCTTTGAGGAAATGGAATAGGTGGAACATAAGCTCAAACAAGGGTAGAAAACTTGGTTGATGGTGTCTCTATAATTGCATAATTCACAGCTTCAACTGCTAATACTTGTTCTCGTGGGTTCTTTTTTGTATCGTTGGCAGGTACCTTGTGTTTTGTTGGCTAATGCAACTGCTATCTGCCCCACCTGAGTTTTCAAAATTTTAATTGCAGCTTATTGGTTCTTAAAATTAGTCTCAGTTTTGTTAATGAACTTAGCCACCAATTCTTCTAACAATGACTTCTTCTCTTGTTGTTGTTGAAATTCTGGCGAGTTGCCCTAAATATGACATCATTGACCCTAATTATTTTCCCATGAGAAGTTAGGATGTTTTCTCCAACTTGGATTATAGGTGTTGGAGTAAGGATTGTTCTACCGCCTCTGTGAGTTTTGTGCATAATTGACTTCTTGAATTTGATATGTATGCATAGATGCTAATGGATAATTTGTAGTTCTATGATTTGTCTCATAGCCTCCGCAGACTGGTGTCGATTGGTGCATCATGCTCACATTTTGAGTGAGGCTGTCCAATTTCTTTGTTAGTACTCCTTCTGAGCGCCATGCAGTCACTGCATCTATGCTATGAATACCTTCCGTTTTCCTCGGAGTTTCCCTTTCAGATGGTGACATAGACTGATTTTCTATAATTTTCTAAAAAAGATCTAATACCTTGTCTATAAGCATAGTCAATATTGATCCTCCCGCTAAAGTATCGACCATGTTACAATATTTAGGATGCGAGCCTAAATAAAAGATGTAGACGTGGGCATTTTTAGTAATGCCTAGATTTGGGCACTTTATGAAGTAATTCTTAAACCTTTTCCATGCTTCTAGATAGCTTTCAAGGCCTTCTACTTAAAGTATGTAGCTCATTTTTTATCTGATGAATTCGAGAAGGCGGGAAGAATTTTAACGTAAATTTATGTACCATGTCATTCTACGAAACGATACTTCTAAGGCCTAGTGAGTGTAGTAATTCTCGTATGCTTACCTTTAATGTATGAGGGAATAAGTGCAGTTGAAAAGTATCAGCTAACATGCCTTCGTGACTTATCACCCCGCAAAGTATCAAAAAAGCTTGAACATGTTCATGATGATCTTCGGATGGTCTTCCAAAAAATTTGATGTCTAGATAATTTTGAAACAAGTTGATGACATTTGGTCGAATGTAAAAGTTGGTCTGCCCAAAAGGTAGATAAATAGATAATAACCAGTTGCATAGGAGTCACGTACTAATAATTCACCTTTGTTGGTATCTGCTCTAGGCGAAGCTAGCTAATCTAGTGGTAACTGGATTTTATTTTGATTTTGATTTTTTCCCATTTTTCTTATTTTTCTCTGTTATCTTTTTCATTGTTTTAAGGTTCTGTCTATCTAGGGATCCAATGGTAGGAGCTCAATTTCTTCAGAATTTTGCGCCATAGTGCCAAAATAAATCAAAGAGATTTGGTGTGTATATAATAGCAAAAAACAAAATAAAAGAAAATTTCAAATAATACATAAACTAATAAATTCTGATTAAATACTCTATTCTTCGACAATGGCGCTGAAAAACGTGTTCATGTGAAACTCGTAAAGGTACGAGATCGTTGACAAGTAATAAATTCAATGAGTTTAAAGTATAGTCCCACAAGAAATAGATTCTATTCAAATTTACTACTTTTATTGGAATTCGAATTATATAACACAAAAGAATTTTTTATTTGATTTATTATAAATTAATCTAAGAAAGCTGTAAAAGTTTGATTTTTTTTTTTTTATCAAATTATGAATGATTATATCGGATTTTGAATCCGTCAATTGCTATCTATTTCAATTCATGAGTTGTAACCTAGTTCTTTTTATGGTTCTTGACAATCGATAAAACTGTGATATATAATTTTATTTGCCAAGACAAATTAAATTTATTCTAAATACGATCTGAATCTATTCATAGCCCGAATTCGAATTATTATAATTCATTAAAGTTTAGATTATCTATATGATTGCGCATGTGATAAATGTTATTCCTAACGTCTATTTCACATATGTTAATTTTGTTGCGTTTTAATCTTATTGTGAATTTTTTAGCACTACAACAAGCAATTAATTATCTAATTGGTGGCCAATTAATTAAATAGTGTAATAGGTATGCAAAATTAATCAAGAAACATAAGAAATAAACTAAAATACTAATATTGAATTAAAGCAAATAAACAATAGGATTTCTTTTCATCCAATACAAAAACGAATCTACCCTAACTTATTAAATATAAATTACAAGAAAAAAAAATAGAAAAATATCACTTGAATCATAAAATAATTCAAAAGATATTGATCTTCAAGTCCGATGTTGAATTTTTTAAAATCTTGATGTAATTGAGCTTTAATTTCTTGCTATAGCTTGATCTCCTCTCTTAAAAATTGTAATTGACCCCTTGTTCTTGATTTTTTTGATGATATTATTGAGTATGAAGAGACAAGATATGTTTTTCCATGTGCGATCATTGTTTTATATTTATAAGAACCAGAAAATAAGTTAAATCGCGTTCAATTTGGATTCCAAAAGAGTTTGAATAGCATAAGAAAATTGTTGATTCACCTGTAGAAATAACCGTGCGCACCATTGATCCAAATGGCTCTCGAGTCATGAAAACTAGTGTATTGTGCGCGAGCCAAAATTGCCCCCGCGTGCGCAGGTTCGATTTGTTTTGTCTATGCAAAATTTTCGATATTTTTGTCATAACTTTCTCTCTTAATATCCAATTACGATGATTCAAAGTGTGTTGGAAACATAATTCAAATGAGTACAATTCTTCTAGAAATACAATTCAAAACATAATTTCTTCAGTTGAAAATTGATTTTCACTCATTTGACCTCCAATTGCATCCAATTGATCCTACATGATTTTCAACCATCATTTTGTAGTCCGAATCAACTATTGAATATTTACACTTTGATCCCTAAACTTTGAATTTCTTTCGTTTTTGTTCATTTCTTCTAATTCCATCAATTTGAATTAAGTTCAACCTAACAAACATAATTAACACATAACTCATTCAAATTACTAACAAATACTCTAATTTAATAGCCTATATAAGTGTACAAAATACACTTATCAACCAATTTTTGACTTTATTCTTTGATATGATCTCAAGAACTTATTTTGATGAGAATGTTCCAACTAAATTTATAATTTCAAATGTTTTACTTGTAGAGATTTTATGTACCTCGTGACTATCGTCACTTATCGCAACTACACCATTATTACCTTTTACTTTGTTATTTCATTTCGAATTAATGCAAACTTGTAAAGCATTGGAATAATTGTTCCAATCACTGAGTTGTTTTTTATCTATTTATTATCAATTTTAATTGACATATTCTGTAAACCAAATTACAATAAAAAAATCTTAACAACTATAAGTAGGGGTGTTAACGAGTCGAGCTGTGAGCCAAAACTTTTTGTTCGGGCTCGGCTCGAGTAAAAATACTTCGAGCTTTTTTTAGCCCGAGTTGAGCCGAGCAAAAGTTGGCCAAAAAATTTCGGGTCGACCATATGTAGTGGATGTATTTCGTAAATTTTCCACACTTTATTGTGTAATTCCCTCATGATTATGTTGATTTACTTGATAATCGATTCACAACTATCTATGTTGATATAGATACCCATAAAAGATCATATTCAAATTTAATTAATTTAAGATTTTCCTTTCAAAAATAGAAATATGACTTGTTCATGTTTCTATTTTTCCTAGTTAGTGATATTTTTCATGAAATTCATAAATAAGAAGTACTTCTCATTGTTCTCAAGTCATTAACAATTTTGGAAGTAAACTTGGTGAAGGTTATTTTGTGATTTTACATTAGTTAAAAGAGATTGCCAACATTAAATGGCTGAATGGAATGGCCAACTTTTCAACTATGAATCTATTGTCGCGTCTTTGGTTGGCTTGATTGTCTACTAAACTGTCCAACCACTAAAATATTGACATTTTATTATAATTTTGAGGTGTCAAAATTTTGTTGGGCATTGTTTGTCATTTAAAAATAAAAATAATTTGTATGTCCGCCAAAATTTCGCTGCATTGTAGTGATAGTCAACATTTTAGTAGCGGGACAGTTAAATCATGACATCATCAAAATATTAACTCTTCATAAATAAATCTAAAGAACCCAGTTTTAGAAAATTCATTTCAGTCTCTCTATCAGAGTAATGGCTTCTCATAACTTTGCTCATTTGGTTCTCTTTTCTACCATCCTTTTGGTCCTCTTCACCTCTCATCTGTGTAAGTACGGTTTGTGACCTTTTCTCTCTTTGTTCTAATTTCAATTTATTCCATGTGAAACAATTCTTCGCAATCTAACATGAGTTTCTTTGCGTTCTATTTTGAAGATTGTAAAAATTAACATATTGATCAAATTGTTTTATTCTGTATTGACGTTATTCTTTAAATCTTAATAAGAAACAAGATTTTTAGTCTGCTTTTTGCTTATAATTTGGTGATGGTTATGGATTACGATGATAATTATTCAATTAATATTTGTTATTATTTTCTTACCTATGTAATTTGACTTTTTCTTTTGACTCAAATTTCATTTTAATAGGTCAGAAGTACAAGAACGTGGTTGAAGAGGAAGACGCGATGATAGAAGCAACTTCAAGTGCAAGTGCAAGTGCAAGTCCAAGTGAGCTAAAGGAAGAGAAAATATACCTTGATTTTTGCAAGCGGAAGTGTGATGAAGATAATGACAAATTATGCTGGTGTTGTATCGTACAACTTTATTGTAACTATTTTATTTCTGAGTTAGTGTATGTGTAACATACATGTACTAAATAATTTGGGTTTCAAACAAATTTTCTATGATTACCTGCAAATTATATGTCCAAACACAATTTTTCCTTTTTAAGTACTTACTCACATGTTAAATTTTGATTAGTTTAATTAGTTTCGACGCTTAGACATAATAGGAAACTACATGCAACGCTCACCATGTTAATAGAATAATGTTTCAAAAATCAACTCATGGGTTGACTTGGTAAAAGGCAAGGGTCAAAGTCAAGCGGTCCAGTCTTATTCTCATAAAATATGGGAAAATAAGTAAATTTATGAAAAATGACCACATTCCCAAATTTTTTAAGGAAAAAAATTTCAACAGTACTCCCCAACCTATCGACTTAGTATCATACAAGTCCTCATTCTTATTTTTTTGACATTTAAGTCTGCCGCCTATCATTTCCGTATCACTCTGGTCTTCAATTCTCAGAATACGTCCAAAATTGCTACCGAGTGGAATAGCCATTGGTTTGACCCACTAAAAACTCTTATGTCGATGCTTTTCTTTTCCGATTTAGTTTTTTGAATACTTGTATGTTTATGTATGAATGGAGTGTGGTGCTCGTTTAAGATGTATTTAATTATAGATAATTTATTGCATTATTTTAAGCCCAACCAAACATGTTGTAAAGATTTGAGGGTGTTTGTTGAGGATTTAAATTAGATTTTTAATAGATTGTGATAGAAATTTTTGAAATATGTGGTTGAAAAATTAGGGGACCCATGAAAGATGTAATTAATATTGATTGTTTGATTTTGACTTAAATTGAAATCAGATTTTAATCCAAAACAAACAGACTCGGTGAGACAATGGTCTTTTTATAAAATATATTCCATTTTTCATCCTAAGACTTCCAAACACACTATGGTCAAATATGAAAGAAGTATCATGGCACGAGATGTTAAATATAAGATAATTGGCACAAAATGTCCTTATCGTTTGCCTTATTGTGTAAATCAATCACATCGTTTCACTTTTAACATTCAGACCCTCAGATCGACCATTCTTTGCGCAAATCACGCTTTCCGTCTGATTCCGTCTATTTGCTCCTTGAAATGGTCTACAAAGTCTGCTTGTGTGATTTGTCC
This sequence comes from Fraxinus quadrangulata, assembly GCA_903798255.1. NCBI lineage: Eukaryota > Viridiplantae > Streptophyta > Magnoliopsida > Lamiales > Oleaceae > Fraxinus > Fraxinus quadrangulata. The sequence goes on from CAIGRB010110335.1 coordinate 37,400, forward strand.
AATGACATTTTGGTCAAGAAGCTAATTAACCATTTTTCTATCTAATCATAGTCATTCGAAAATGGTAATATTATATGCATATAAATTATTTGTCTATATCTATATGCATTTGTGTGTGTATATATAAATCATATCCAAATTTATGTAGGTAAAATCACAATAAGATCTTACTTTTAGACATGAGAAGAACAATTGATTATACTGGTTAATTAAATGAATGTACTCTAAACTTTTTTCTTAATTATATACATAAAAAAAATTTACATTTCAGATTATTTGCATATTCGAATGGAATTTCGAACTAGGTGTTATACCTTATCTCTAACTTTTTTTTTTTTAATACCTTGGTTATCTGCACTAAAATTCTATGTTTAAGATATATTTAGTCGCATGTAATGTTTTTTTGGTAAGTTTAAAAGGTTATTTAAAGCATTTTTTAAAATGCGCCACTATTCTAAGCTTAGCCAAACATTCTTTAAAGACATAAAGTTGTGCGAGACAATGTTTTTGACAAATTACATTCATTTTTTTGTCCCAAGACTTCCAAACACTCAATGGTCAAATATGAAAGAAGTATTATGGCACGTGAGGTTAAATATAAGATAATTGGCACAGAATGTTCATATTGTTTGTCTTTATTGTACAAACCGTTCCTATTGTTTCTTATCTTTATCAAGTTATAGAACACTGTGCCACTTCAAGTTTTAGCCAAATTCACATTAATTATTTAACTTTATTTTGCTTTAAAATCTATCATTGAATTTAAATTTTGTTAAGAATAATGATGATTGAATATGCTCAAAATAGAGAAAATGTGGACGAACTGATTGACATCACTTGTTTGAGTGTTTGTTTGTTTCTTTTTTTTTTTTTCTTCAAATTGTCCAATCATGTGTCGACACATGTCTTTTTATTTTTGAACATGTCTTTGAACATGTTTGTATAGCACAATTGATTTGTTAAATAAGTAAGTAAACTTGAACACTTTTTATAATTTGGTCATTATTTGTTAATTGGATCAATACAAAGCTTACATGACAACTTAGTTGGCAAGTTAACTGACATATAATTATGTTGTCACGTCACTTTTTTCATTAGTTAGAGTAGAGTGACGAAGATGAAATTTCATTAAAGATTCACTACTTCGAATATTCTTAATTCTATAGTTACGCTTGTGTCACAATGTTATGGAATTTGTATGACTTTAAAATTTCGTTTCTAATTGAAATTCATCTATGTATCCTCGTGTTGCAACAAAACGAAATGTTTAGGACTGCGAATAGCACAAACTAAAGGTACAGATAAAGTTTGCGACAAAATAAAAGATTTGAGACCGTGACTATAATTTTCCCAAATAAAAAATATTAAATTATGCACTTAGAAAACTCGATTGAATGTTAAGTCATTAAGAGACAGTTGAATGAGAAGAAATTAATTTTTTAGATGAAAATAAAATAGTAATTGATTTTTTTTAAGATAGGAAAATAGTAATAAAAAAAAAAAGAAAGTAGTATGTGAAAGTGTTACACAATGTTATATAGGGTCAAATTTGTTATTTTTAATTACGGGTATTTTGGTCTATTTAACTATTTTTAATGGAACATTAGTAATTTTCTTTAGTAAAAGATATTTTTTATAACCACACTCCACGGTGTAAATTATTGTATGTAAAATGTGAATTTTGTTAAGATTAGGTTCAAAATTATTAGATCTTCAATCAACAACAACAGAACTATAAAGCATAAAAATAATAGAAACAAAATAGCACAACGATTTTTTGTCCTAATGCAAGAGGTTCAGAACTTAAAATGTCATAATCTCCTTTTGAGCTTTTGCCACCGAAAGAAACCACTATATTAAGAATCGGAACTAAAGAAACCGTCGAAGATAAATTTTCAGAGCACTCAATATGAATCACTCAAGATTACATCAACAAATTGATCTATACAAATGTTCACTCAAGAACTCAGCACTCAACCACATACAAATCACTCAAGATCTATATACAGCTGATATTATCTAATAGATAAAAAAAGCGTGTTTTTTGAGTGAGGGAAAGAGACGAGAGAATCACGAGAGTGATAGAGAGAGAAAGAGAGACGAATGAATGAATTCACCCTCAAACCCTAGGCAAATGAACGATGTAATAGAAGTCACTAAAATGTGAGCCATCCAACGGTGTTGAAGTTGACACTTGGCGACATTAGATGCTGTTGATACCCATTAAAGAAGTCGTATATCACAAAGAACATTTTAACAAGAAATAAGGCAGTAATCAACAAGTCAACAAAACACTCGGTTAAACATCCAACTAATCATCCAGTCAGTAGTGTAAACATCATCATAATGTCATAGTTTAGGTCATCTAAAGTACCTAAAATGGTTTCTTTGTAAATCAAGAATATACCTAATCTTTTCCAAGACTAGTTGATTATTACCCTCTACTTTTAAAGTAATAGTTCCATTCCCTTAACCTGACATGTCACATGATTACCCATTAAAGCTTGACTATTATTTCCATTTTCAAACTCATTAAACAATTCTCTGTTAGGACACATGTGAAATGTGCAGCCTGAATCAAGAATCTATTCTTGACTTGATTGATGGTTCACATCAACATCGACTTCATCAATATTTGCCTCATTATTGCAGGCTAATGCTGCATCAACATCAATCTTAGACTTATTTATTTTATCATTAAGTCTTTTAGGATAATTTTTGATAAAGTGACATTCTTCTTGACAGTAAAAATAATTTTTTACCTTTTGTTTTAGTTTTATCTTTTAGATTTCCTTTTTTCTTTTGTTCTAATTTCTTATTGAAATTATTATTCTTGGGATTAAACTTTGACTTAACCATCAAATTCTCCCCACTGATAGATTCTTTCTTATCAAATTTTAACTCTAACTCCTTGTTTCTTAAGACATTAATTATAATATCAGTAGTTAGAGTTTCCCTCCCATATTCAATATCATTTTAAACATATTTATATTTATCACCAATTGAATTTAATATGACCACAACCAGCTGATCTTTAGAGAGCTTTTCATCACAGTTGACTACAATGTAGGATAATCTATTGAATCTGTCAATAGTAATCTCAAGATCTAAGGTTGGGTCCAATTTGAAATCAAAAAAATTGTTTCAAAAGATACACTTTATTTGAAATGATTTTGTTCAAATATGTAGTTTCTAATTTTTCCACAATTCAGCAGCAATCTTTGTTTCACCAATTTCCCTAAGGACATTATTAGACAAATATAGAAAAACAGAACTTCATGCAGTTTAATCTTGTTTAGTTACTTTACTAGGTTCAAGATCTGTAGGCTATGATTCATCAATGGCATTTGCACATGTTTGTTGAAGTAAAAGTGTTCTAATTTTTTGGTGTCAGAGTCTAAAGTTTCATTTACCATTAAAAACTTTCAATTCAAATTTTGAAGAAGTCACGATTAAGAAATTTGAATGAAGCAAAAGTGAATGCAGATCACACAAAACTTCAAGAGTATATACAAGTTCAGTAATTTCACAGTAATTTGTTCCAAATAACACAGTCATAGAAACGTTTCCTTATTACATACCAAGTACAAATTGTAACATTATGCAATATACAATAATAAGAAACGTGTAGAGAGTTCGAATCTAGATTTTGGACAGAAATCAAAACAACTCTCAAGTTTCAGACAACTCGAAGGGTTTCTGGAAAAAGAAGTTGTCAAGAAAGTCTCAAATCTATAGATCTAAAACACGTTTGCAAGAAACTATAAAGTATAAGCAAATAATCTATACTTAAACCGTAAAACAGAAATGAACTCACCAGATCCCTTTATTAAGGTTTCAAAAAATAAGAACGAACTATTGAACCAAGTGTCAAACTTTCGGATCTATAGAGGTTGGAGCCAAGAACCTCCGTTAGACCGCTCTGATACCACTATTAAAATTAGGTTCAAAACTATTAGATCTTCAATAAAAAAAAAAAAAATAGAACTATAAAGCAAAAAAATAACAGAAACAAAAGAGCACAAGGATTTTTCGCTCTAAGATAAGAGGTTCAGAAGTTAAAATTTCTTAATCCCCTTTCGAGCTTCCGCCACCGGAAGAAACCACTATATTAAGAACCAAAGAAACCGTCCAAGATGCACTTTCAGAGCACTCACTATGAATCACTCAAGATTACATTAACAAGCCTTTTGATCTTTACAAATCTCAAGAACTCAGCACTCAACCACATACAAATCACTCGAGATCTATATACAACTGATATTATCTACCAGATCAAAGAAAGCCTTCCGTGCTTTTTGAGTGAGGGAAATAGACGAGTGAATTACGAGAGACACACACGGAGAGAGAGAGAGAGAGAGAGAGAGAGACGAATGAATGAATTCACCCTCAAACCGTAGGCAAATGAACGGTGTAATAGAAGTCACTAGAAGGTCAGGCATCCCACGGTATTGAAGTTGACACTTGGCGACCTTAGATGCCGTTGATACCCATTAAAGAAGTTATATTTCACAAATAAAAGAAGTCATATTTCACAAATTAAAGAAGTCATATTTCACAAAGAACGTTTTAACAAGAAATAAGACAGCGATCAGCAAGTCAACAAAACACCTGGTCAAACATTCAACTAATCATCGAGTCAGTAGTGTAAACATCATCATTGTGCCACATATAATCTCCACAAATTTAAAAAAAAATACCGGTGTGTAAAATGAATTACTCCATATGTCGAGTATGCAATTTGTAAATTTCCCATAATTTTATTGGGTAATCCACTCACAGTTGTGTTGATTTACTGGACGATCAACTCACTAGTACCTATGGCTATGTTGAATTTGGTAACCCATAAAAGATAATATTCTTATTATCAATATTTAAATTTAAGAAATAAAATTTTAAAAAATGAGAATATAAACTTTTTGATGTTTCTATTTTTCCTAATAGTGATATTCTTCATGAAATTCGTAAATAAGTACTTCAAGAATCATTAATAAATTTGGAAACAAACTTGGCGAAGGTGATTTTGCAATCTTACATTAATTAAAAGAGATTGCCAGCATTAAATTGTTGAATGGAATGGCCAACTTTTGAACTATGAATAGAGTTTAGATCTATTGTCCCCCGTCTTGACTATCCACTTGATTGTCTCATCACTAATATATTGACATTTTACTATAATTTTGAAGTGTCGAAATTTTGGTTGGCATAATTCATGTAAAAAGAAAACATAATAATTTGTATGTCCACTTAAATTTAGCCACATTATAGTGATAGTGGCAATATTTTAGCAGCGGGACAGTCAAACGATGACATCGCCAAATATTAACTCTTGGTATATAAATCTAAAAAATTCATTTGTATAATATTCATTTCAGTCTCTTCTCCATCAAATTAATGGCTTCTTATAACTTTGCTCATATCATTCTCTTTTCCACCATCCTTTTGGTCCAGTCATTCCTCATCTATGTAAGTATTTTTTTTCTTTCTCTCTTTCTAAATTTTACCGTAATTTTGTTTTTTTATTCTATGAGAAACATTTTTTTCAATCTAACGAGTTTCTTGCAATCCATTTTGAAGATTGTAAAAATTAATATATTGATCAAATCATATAATCCTCTATTTGAGATTATTCTCTCAATCTTAATAACAAATAAGATTTTAGTATCGCTTTTTGCTTATAATTTTGTTGATTGTTATCGATTTAGACGATAATGATTTAAATCTTTGTTATATTTTCTTACATTTTGTAATTTGAGTTTTTCTTTTTACTCAATTTTCAATTAAACAAGTGAGAAATACAAGAACTTAATTGAAGAGGAAAACACAATGATTATAGCAACTTCAAATGCAAGTACAAGTGAGCTAAATGAAGAGAAAATGTAAAGGAAGAGAGAGTGTATCTTGATTTTTGCAAGCGGAAGTATGATGAAGATAATGAAAAATTATGCTGGCGTTGTCTTGTAGCTAATCCTGTTTATTGCATTGAAACTAAAGTAGCGTGTGATAAATTTTGTCCTCATCCACCGCAGAGAAATCATACAACTTTACCATAACATATATATGTACAAACAACTCCTCACTCTTATTTTTTTTGCATTTAAGGAAAATTGCAACATTACTCCCCAACCTAATGACTCAGTATCAAGTAACTCCTCATTCTTTTTTTTTTTTTTTTACCGTTTAAGTCCTATCATTTCCGTAGCACTCTGGCCTGTAATTCACAGAGTAAAGTGATCAAGGTTAATTTCATTAAAGATTCAGCAACTGGAGTATTTTTAATCCTACATTTACACTTGTATCACAATATTACGGAATTCATACTTCACAACTCGGGTTCTCATTGATATTGTGTCCATTCACACTATAATTTTGTAATATTAAAATTTAAGAAATATCAGAACTTCACTAAACCTCATTATAACTTTCGAGGCATCACCTCAAAATTGAAATGAGTTGTCAAAATTTTATGAAGAGCGCAGCTAGAAAAATAATAAAAACGAGGCAACATATTTGGACTCAAAACTTGCAATTCAGTTGGCATTGCAGAACTTGGGCTTCGAGTCATTTATTAAGTTTTGGATTGAAAATAAAATTATTATGTAAAAATAATCATTTCATTATCTTCTAATGAGCTATTTGAACACGTAACATAATTTTCATTCAAAAGTTTACATGTAGTGGCTTAAATATACAAATGGTATATGAACCTGGTATTTCATTATATACATGCTAGCATACAAATCATCTGTGACGATTATTAGATGTAGAAGCATTACACATAAAAAATTTAAAAATTAACACATTGTGAAATGAAAAAAAAAAAAAAAATCCAAAATTTAACATCCCTAACAAACACCCCCATCCATCCTAATGGTGTATTTTATTTTTATTTTTTTAATAATCTTATACTGAGGAATTCCCTCTAAATTAATCTCCTTTAAATTAATCCTCTCAAAATTAATAAGAAAAATCCTATTTCCAAATCGTGCCAATGTAAAAATTAATAAACCTCTATATCCTAATAATTACTATATATATCTTTTAAAACCTAATGTAAATTTTATATTCTGACTGTCGAATTGTTTCACATGGAAATCGCTAACAATTAAAAGAAGGTTCAAACGATTGTGTAAGGAACAAACCTCTCGAGACAAAGTATCAACGATGAGTGCTTTATTTATGAAGAGTACGATTTACAAGAAACGAAGCGCTCCCAAGGAACACAAGCACACAAGTAAATTGAAAGCTTAACGAGAATAAAAATAAAGAAATGAAATTACATAATTCTATGTTCGAGAGTTGTTTGATCGGATCCTTTTTTGTATACTCTATTTTCTCTTTTATACATCATTCGACATTTGTTGTAGAACCGTTTGAAACTGCCCGCCCTACAACTACCCACATTTTTCATTATGGATGACTTGTCAAAAAAACTGTTTATAACCGTTGTCGCTTCTCCCATTATTTAACTGCTTGCAACCGAGATTCATGAATTGTGGGATGAACCGTTTTAATAAATCGTCTGTCGCTTTAAATAACAATAAGACATTATCCTTGCCCAGATCTTAAGCATCTCGCAGGCTTAAATGACAAGAGTTCTTCGTTACTTGGGCGTCTTGCAGGCTTGAGCGACAATGAGCCTTCACTACTTGGGCATATGTCAAGCTTAAGTGATTATAGGCTTCAATTACATAACTCCGTCTTGGGCTTCCACATGGTCTTGTTTGGATCTATCCTTCGAATTCCCTAGTTGGGCTTCACTCTCTAGATTATTTAATTGAGCTTTATTATTTTTGTATGTCAACCCGAATAAATGAATAATGTCGTAAAAGAACAAAACGCATGACATAATATTTAAGAATTAGAAAAGTACTCCAAGATACCAGTTTGCACAAGACCATCATATTTGATACTCTTTACTTATACTTCATCTTTTGATTTGTCCTCAAGAAGTTATTTATGATCATCTTTTGTTGTAGTCGAAAGGTTCGACTAAATTTAGCATTTCAAACGTTTTACTTAATAGAGATTTTATGTACCTCATGACTATCATCATCTATCTCAACTACATCGATGTTATTTTACCTTGTTATTGCATTTCGAATTAATGCATACGTGCAAAGCATTGGAATAGTTGTTCCTATTACCGAGTTTTTTTTATCTATTAATAATCAATTTTAATTTAAAAAATAGAAATATCAATGATATAACAAGTTTCCGATTTACAAAATTAAAAATAAATATAAAATTCTTAATTGCTATCTTCTAACTAATATTTTTTGTTCAATGAATAAAAAATAAAATAATAAACTAAAATTAAATTTAATATTTAGTTATTTTATAGGAGAAATCAATTTCTTATTCATTTTAAGTTCGAGTATTTTGCAACTTAGAAAATTGTTAAGAATGCCTGCATTATTTTACTCGAATATTTTGTGGATGATTTTTTTTTTTTTTTTTAATATGCAAGAAAGCTTCATAGAAGATTATATAAATGTAATTAATAAAATATATTATTTGTGTAAAAATAAAAATAAAAACATTAAATGATGCAATGGGAAGACTAAATTGAATGTTAAGTTATTAAGAGAGATGAATGAAAAAAAAAAACAACTTTTTTATGCTAAGTCATTAAGAGAGATGAATGAAAAAAAAATAACTTTTTTATGCGAGAAAGCTTCATATATCTTGATCTTTGCAAGTGAAGTGTGATGAAGGTAGTGGAATAGTGGAAAATTATGCTGGTGTTGTCTTGTAGCTAACCCTGCTTACCGCGATTACTTTGAGACTAAAGAAGTGTGTGATGAAATTTGTCCTCATTCTCCACCCCCAGGAAACCGTACAACTTTATCATAACTATTTTATTTCTGAGATGGCGTATCTATAACATATATGTACTAAATAATTTGGATTTCAACCAAAATAATCTGTACCAGCAACCTGGTCTCAATTTCCCTGTGGGGTTTAACTAAAATCTCGGACAAAGGAGTTGTTCAGCTGGTATGCAGTCATCATCGTTTTTATTAGTGCATTCTTCAAGTATTTAAACTAATTGCATTGCTATCATATGCTCTATCTGATTCCCTACAACAGCAGCATTTTCCATCTTTGTGTCATCTCGAATTAGGTTAGTTTTTGAAATGCCAATCTACTTTAATGACATATTTGACAAGGAAAATTGGATAGCAGTGGACAATATTAATAAAGAAAAATAAGCTAAAATTGTATTGGAGGTCATAAAACAAGAACTTAGAACCTCCTGCTGCTTTAAGACAGATTTTTTGCTTGTGTTTTATTGTCATGTTGCATTCCAACTTTTCCTAAATGGATAATATCTTCACCGGATATTTTTGTTCTTCTTTTCTTTTTCTTTCTACAGAGAAATAAAGAAAATGAACATAATAATGATGAACTAATTAACATGTTAGCCAGGGTGCATTTTCTGTACCTATTTAGTAATATCTCTATATGTGTAAGAGTGTTTCCAACCTTTGCACCATTTCACCATTTTGCACATAAAATGATTAATAAGTTCTCCTCTATTTGAAAGTAGATGCGGGAAATAGGGAAGTACAATAGTTGGTACATGTTAGTCAATTCAGTATGTGTACTGCTTTGTTTCTTTCCGTTCAATATCTCACATCTAATAGCATTTATTTATTTCAGCCATCCCTTGTTGCTTTCTCCATTGTGAATGCAATGTATCTTTAAATCACGTTGTAATAAAGTCTCAAAACATTTCATTAATGCAATATTTATATAAAATATTACTCGACCTCCAATACAGCAAAGACCTCCCAATTCACTCAAGTAAAGGTGAAGTTTATAAGAGAATACACGAGACTTCACCATCTTCACCAATGTCGTCAAACTCAATCAAAAACAATTAATAAAATTAGAAAAAAAATGAAAAATTGAACCCTTTAATTATTGACACATTACTCTCTTTTTGTGTCGATGATTTCCACAAGTGGACATCATGAATGCTTGAAAATATATTTGTGTTATTTACGTCAGATGCTATTCTTTTCCCAGTATGGCCATTTGATAACACTCCATTTTCCATCGCGAAACAAGATCTCACAAACAGACCAAATAGAGAGAAACGAGTGGCAAAACAAAAGCCGAAGGATATGAAGGTGGGCGGTGGAGTGGTGTTTAGAGTCCCACGCCCCGCCGCTTTTCCACCGACAGTTCTCTTTAGCCACCTTAAACCTACTATCGCAGCATACAAATGCTGCAGGAGTTGGCAATGCAAGTAATGTTGGCTTCGTACCAAATTCAGATACTGGTTCCATACCAAATTCACATGATGCACGTCATCATCTTGGCTAGGAATACTAGAAGCTTCTGATTCCTTTTGTTTTGATTATTATGCTGAGTTGTGCAACTTTTATTTTCTATTATGCTGATAGAGAACATGTGTATATATATATATATATATACATCATTCCTTTATACAGAATTAATTCAATCCAATAATATAAACACCAGATTAATTTTCTCTCTTGGATGCAATACTTCTTCCTTCTTTTCTTACATGGTATCAGAGCTTTAGAGTTGATCCTTCATTTTTGCCATGGAAGAACAATCAACTGATTCTCAAGTTTCTACTGCTGAATTGAATTTTGCTGCTTCAAATTCAAATTCAAATTCGAATCCAAAACCCAATTCTCTTTTCCTTAATTTTACTGATCCAAATATTCCTAATTTACTCACTGCCGACAACTGTCACATGGTCACGAGCTAATGCCTTCCTTCATGGAGATTTAAAGGAGGATATTTACATAACCAAGTCACCTGGCTATAAGAAAAGAGGCCTAATCAGGTTTGCAAGCTCTTAAAAAATCTATATGGTTTGAAGCATGCATCTAGGCATTAGTATGCCAAACTTACATTATGTTTATTGGGTTTTGGTTTCTCTCAGTCTAAGGCTGACTATGGTATCTTCATTAAATCTTCTGCTAGTTCCTTGTCATTGAAGTGGCTTGTTCTCCTCAAGGGATTCATATTTGTCAACACAAGTATGCCCTTGACATGCTATTTAGGAACTTTGGGTTCTAAACCTATTCGAATTCTTCTGGACCAAAACCTGAAACTTAGTAAAGATAGTGGCACTGTGTTGAAGGATGCTTCTATCTATCGCAGGCTGATTGGGAGATTGCTCTATCTGACTATAATTCATCCAAATATTTGTTATGCGGTCAATGCTCTCAGCCAGTTCATGTCCAATCCCACTTCTACTCATTTGGCTATAGCTTATAAGATTCGAAGAAACACAAAAATAGCTCCTAGGCAAGGCATTTTCTTCTTTGCTAATTCCTCTATTCAACTCCTAGCTTATTGTGATTCAGATTGACTTATTGTGATCTTGATACTCGGCAATCAATAACTGGTTATTGTATTTTGTTAGGAAGCTCTCTTCTCTTTTGGAAATCAAAGAAACAGACAGTAGTTTCACGATTCTCAACTGAGGAAGAATATAGAGCCATGGCAACAACATGCTCGGAGCTTACTTGGCTTAGATATTTCTATACAAATCTTCAAGTTTTACACCCTCAAGCTGCTCAATTCTTTTGTGATAACCAAGAAGCCCTTCATATTACTACAAATCCCGTCTTCCACGAGCGCAAGAAACATATTGAATTGTCATATAGTTCGAGATAAAATTCTTGATGGATCTATGGAAGCTTCCCGCGTCTCTACTCACCTTCAGCTAACAGGTCTTTTCACCAAAGCTTTACCTTCTCCTGTTTTTACTTCTCATTTGCTCAAGATGGGAATAGTACATCACACAAATACTGCAGGAGTTGGCAATGCAAGTAATGGCTCTATAACAAATTCACATGCTGCATGTCATCATCTTGGCTAGGAATATTAGAAGCTTCTGATTCCTACTGTTTTGGTATTTATGCTGATACTACTTAAAAGTTACGGATTACCAAATTAACGGCTACTAAGTTACCGAATGGTTATAATTATCCATTTTTTGTTTCGACTCTACGTGCGGAATTATTCTATTAAAAGCAACTAGTCACTTTTTAATAGTTTCTAAATGATTAAGCATACACGTCCAATTTTCTTATGTTTGAATATAGCAGTTTGTAATATGAAAAGCAATAAAGAACACCAATAATTGTTGACGGAGAAACCCAATGTGGGAAAAACTCCAGGATCAAGCCAATTACCTCCACTATAGATAATATGGATTACAGTCTATTTCCAGCCAACAAATTCCACTAGTTTCCCTTGTTGTAATTCATGTAATCTCCATGATCCGTTGTACCCACCAACTTCCCGATCTTCTACAATTGTCTAATCCAAATAGAATTCCAAGAATCTCCAATTCTTGTGTTTTTCCTGTACTTACAGTCTACCTCTCCAAATGCTCGACCGAGTGAGTACATTCCTCAAAGTGTTAAGAAAGTCAGGTGTTTTGAATTCACAAACTTTGATATTTTCCCAAAACTTGGTTCCCGGATCTCAAGAATGATATGAATGATTCTACCAATGAATTGTGTTCTTGGATATCTCAAAAGATAATATGAATATATTATACCAATGAGGCACAATGAGACAACCACCCATTTTCTTGCAAGAGCATCTGTAATTATAGTTAGAGGTATATGAGTAGTATAGACCGTGTAAAACTCTCCAAAATCTCGAACTGGGGCTAGTCGTGTAACACTGTCGCTCGAGCGAGGGGGACTTGTCGCTCTATCTAAGGGTATGTCGCTTGAGTGACGCCTCGAATGACAATGGTTCTATTTCAGTTGCTCAAGCGATGGCCAGTCGTGAGACTAGCGAAATTTCGGTGCTACTTCTTCCTTGTTTCCAAACTCGAACTCAAACCCTACGCTACCTAATTCAACTATACAAAATTGCACTTCACTCCTTGACTTTTACACATGTTCAATTAAGTCATTTTTGTTCACAGAATTATCAACTACAATATTGAATCTAACAATATCCCCCATTGGCATTCTGTGACAAAACTATATAAATAAAGTCAAGATAGTAAAATAAATCAAATTATCAAATTAAACTACTCAAGTTACCCAAGCACCGTTTCTTGCATTCCTAGTCAAACTAGTTTCCTGAAATCCAAACCTCAAATACCAAGTGTAAAAGCACGTAAACAGGAAATGTAACAATTGAAGTTCATAATCATAAATAAGCATGCTAGGTTGAAACGTGACATTAATGTCAATCAAAACACCAACTGAAACATTAATATCACAAAACATCAAAACTCAAACAACTTATACATATGATATGGAATGGAATGCAATGCAATGCCAATTCTTCCCTTTACTGCAAACTCTCAACATATTTTTATGCAGTATGAAAAATGTATCTATGTCTCTCCCCAATGACCCCTAAACATAAAATGAAAATGTCAATGCATTCAATTTCAATTTCAAGCCTTCACCCCCTATGTGTAAATATTGTATAAATACTCTATCCCCTTTTGTTACAAATGATGAATTGACCGATAATTAAAAACTTTTAACATAATATATAATAACTCAAAAATGATGTTGTTAGAATGTACAAGTATAAGCAATATATAGTAACACATTCTCACAAACTTAGTTCAATTTAACATGGAACAAATTGTACAAGTGACCCATGTGTGTAAAGTGTCACTAATAATTTGTAAGTAGGATTTCAAATCTTAATTTTGAGAAATGATATGCTAAATATCACTATCAATAAGTATATTCCTCTATTTATAAAAATCAAACCATTGAAAGCGCATTAGGAACTATAAAGAAAAGTTCATCTTGTATGGATAATTTCTTTTCTTCCCCTGACTCGAGCATATTTTATTTTCACATCTTTCAATATTTTAAACTCATAATTATTTTTCACATCTTGAGTACAAGTTTTTCTCTATTAAGCGACTAAAATGATCTCTATAGCGAGCTTTAGGCCGGTTAACCCAAATCTGTTGACCATATGCACCAAATTATGAGAAATCTCGCAGACTTAATTGGTCGAGTCAAATAGGTTCCGAAAAAAAATATAAGATATTGAGTTTTTTATTATCAAAGATAAAACTTGAGCCTATGTCTAATAAATAAGGTCAATTCATGTTCAAAGTCATCTTACTAACATGTGATTGTCATCCCAAATTTCACACACGCGGTTGAGTCACACTAACAATATCATAGTGTATGTACAGATAGTACATGAAAAAATTTATTCTAAGTACTCTATAATAACCCAAGCCAGCAATAGAAAATATGTTACAACTCATCGATTAAACACATATTTGATTACAACAAACAAATTCAAGTATATTATATATTATGCTTGTAAAAATAATTTTCCACATTTTTTTTATTTTTCAATTTTCAATTTTTTTTAATTTTAAAATATGAATGCATCATGCACAAAAAATGTCAAACACAAAAAAATAATAAAAAAATATACATGAGTTTTCTACCTAAAAAACAAACAAATATGATGCATGCATCAATGTCATATAATGATAACGCATGACATGCACTAAAAATACCTAATCAGTTAGGTATGAAAATACTCTTACATTTAACAGCACCGTGATCTATTTCAAAAAAATTTAGATCATTTTTCATCACCCAAACTTGCCTAGTGACAGGAATATTTTCGGTCATCTGTTTGTGAACTTGGTCAATTTACTTACTTGATTAGTAAGGAAGTCAATCTGACCAACATAATCTTGATTCTTATTTCTATTTAAGTTTCGATTTCTATTTATGTTCAGAAAATAAAGACACCTAGGCCTTATGTGTCCTAACTCGCCGCAATAAAAATATATAAGGATAAACTTAGGACCAAATGTATATGATCGCTGATATCTATTCATAGGTTGGCGGATTCTAGGCCTTCTAGTAGGCCTATGTCCTACATATCCCCTATTCTTAGATTTAGGGTTAGGTACATGTTTAAATTGATCAGTACTAAGGATAAATGTGGTTTTGGACGTACTAACAACATTATGATCTTTTTATTTATATCTCAAACCTCCCTTATTACCAGCAGTCTTCCCCATTCCCAGAATATTATCTAACTTCTTAGAACCATTAGAAAAGGCAAGATTTTTAACTTGGATTTCTAAGGTTTCCTTTTCAACTTTCAGCTCATTAGCTTTCCTAGAGGTCTTCTCAAACTCACTAGTAAAATTCCTAACTTGAGTATCTAAAGATTCATTCACGGATTTCAACTCACTTAAAGTTGAAATAGATTCCTAAATGTACGCTAATATTTTCTCATTTTTCGGCTCAAGTTCCGTGACTCTTGTACTTAAGGCTTTATTTTTAGTTAGAATTTTAAGACTCTCCTCATGCATTTTATCATAAGCCTCATGAATATCTTCTTCACTATCAGAATCTTCATTACTATTAGAATCCTCACCACTACTTACGTTCTTAGCCTTCTCACTCCCCTTATCAGATTCATTCATAATTCTAGCAGTGAAGGCAATGTAGTTCCCACTTTCTTCACGATTACCTTGATTGTCCGACCTAGACTCATCATCAGTAAGAGTAGCATTCATATCTTTATCCAAATTTCTCCTACTAGTAGAGTACTCACTCCTAACATGACCAAAACCTCAACAATTATGGCATCTCACATATTTAGAACTCTTCCTAGACTTACTAAGACCACTTTTGTGCTTCTCTTGAAGTTTACTTTTATTTCTAAATATTTTTTGAAATTTTTTAGCAAAGTATGCTAACTCATCTTCATTAGGAGAGTCTGAATTCAAGGACTCCCTATATATATTCCTCACAATGTTTAAGGTCAAAGACTTATCGTTTGTAGGTTTATCAAATGTCAGCTCATAAGTATGGAGAGATCCAACTAACTTTTTAATTTTAATTGAATCTAAGTCCTTGCTTTCCTCTATAGCCGTGACTTTAGGCCTAAACCTTTCAGGTAAGGATCTAAGAATTTTCTTACAATTTTAGACTCTGGGATTCTCTTACCAAGGTACAAACTAGAATTCACTATGTCATTTAAGCTCGCATAAAACTTATCAAAAATTTCATTCTCTTTCATCTTAATCTCTTCAAACCTAGTGATCAACATTTGCAATTTCGAGTTCTTAACAGCTTGAGTTCCATCATGTGTGGTTTGTAGAGTATCACAAACCTCTTTGATTACCTCACACATAGACACTCTCCTAAACTCTTATGGGGATACCGCCATAAATAAGGCATGTAAGGTTTTACGGTTCCAGTTATATTCATCTAAGTTCGCCCTAGTCCAATTCGTAAAGGGAGTGAGGATTACTTCATTATTAACCGTAGAACTAGGTACAGCCCAACCATTCACAACACTCAGCCATATACGTTCATCCATAGATTTCAAAAAAACTATCAACCTAGCTTTCCAGTAAGCATAATTACTGTAATCAAAATAAGGCGGAATAGATAATGAACTACTCATCTAAATAATATGGGTCAAGGAACGAATTTTGGCTCTGATACCAATTGAAAAATCAGGTGTCGCTCTGAATACCACTTAAAAAGTACGGATTATCAAATTAACGGCTATTAAGTTATCGAATGGTTATAATTATCTATTTTTAGTTTTGACTCAACGTGCTAAATTATTCTATTAAAAGTAACTAGTCACTTTTTAATAGTTTCTAAATCATTAAGCATACGCGTCTAATTTTCCTATGTTTGAATACCACAATTTGTAATGTGGAAAGTAATAAAGAACACCAATAATTGTTGACAGAGAAACCCAATGTGGGAAAAACTCCAGGACCAAGTCAGTTACCTCTACTATAGACAATATGAATTACAGTCCGTTTTCAGCCAACAAATTCCACTAGTTCCCACTGTTGTAATTCATGTAATCTCCAAGATCCGCTGTACCAACATCTTCCCGATCTTGTACAATTGTCTCTTCCAAATAGAATTTCAAGAATCTCCAATTCTTGTGCTTTTCCTGTGCTTACAATCCACCTCTCCCAATGCTCGATCGAGTGAGTACTTTCCTCAAAGTGTTAAGAAAGACAGGTGTTTTAGATTCACGAATCTTGATAATTTCCCAAAACTTGGTTGCCGAATCTCAAGAATAATATGAAGGATTCCACCAATGAATTGTATTCTTGGATCTCTCAAAAGATAATATGAATATATTATTCCAATTTGGCACAATGGGACAACCACCCATTTTCATGCAAGAGCATATGTATTTATAGTTGGAGGTATATGGATAATATGGATCGTGTAAAACTCTTCGAAATCGCGAACTAGGGTTAGCTGTGTACATTGTTGCTCGAGCGTTGGGCGAGAAGCGAGTGACGATGGTTCTGTTTCTGTCGCTCGTGCGATGGCTAGGCATGAGGCTAGCGAAATTTCGACGCCGCTTCTTCATTGTTTCCAAACTTGAACTCAAACCCTAGGCTACCTAACTCAACTATACAAAATTGCACATCACTTCTTGACTTTTACAAATGTTCAATTAATTCTTTTTTGTTCACAGAATTGCCAATTACAATACTGAACCTAAAAGAATCATCTATTGAAAATGTTTCAGTTCAGAGGTAAACCATGAGTTTATCTCTCTACTTTTGCTGCCCTTTGTACTTTTCATATGAGATCACTGAGCTCAACATATTTGTAGAATGGACAGTGTTGTGATTTATTTTTCCTTATATTGGTTAGAGTTTTATTTGCATATATATAATTTGGAATATTTTGTGTAGCAATAATTTTGCTATCATAATCTTCATTCCTATCCTAATAAACATTGTAATGAACTTTACATAACGATTCGTGTAGTTGATTTATTAGGAACAAAGCTTATTTGTTGAAATCTTTATCTTCCATCATTCTCATTATTGGATTAAAGTATGACTATGTTCTTTCCAGATTGGGTTATATTTGATTCTTGATTGATTCTACGGTCTTTGTTGATTTTGCTTTTATAAAATTTGATGATGGAGAACTTTGGATTCCTCTTCAGCAAGAGAAATATCACTAGAAAACTTGGAAATTTTGGTGCATTGCAGTAGTAGGAAGTCCTTAATAGGTAAAGAACACACAATGAGCCTATTTTTACATATTCATGACATAACGAAATTCTAAACTATGATAGTTTTTGGGAAATTTGCTTATACCATTTGGTCCAAATGAAATGCCACGTTAATTCTATTCTAGCACTTCCCTTAATTTGAAAAAGAAAAATGGTGAGGTGAGAGACACAAAACTCTGCACCGCATGTCATATTATGAATGTACGGTGTACCTTCAAATGTATTAGTCTCTAATTCAAAATTTTCAAATGTAGGAGTTCAATGTCTCACTAATAGAAATTGAACCCCTTGGAACTTTAAGATGTACGAGTCCGGAGAAATACTGAACTAAAAATCAATACAATCTCAACTTTGTATAAATTCAATTATACAAAGTACAGGTTCTAAAGTTTCAAACATATGGATATTAATTAAAAATGTATGAGTCCTCAATACATTCAAAATAAATGTACGAATAATTGGTGCAAATTATACAACTTGGAATATTCGAATGTATATTTGGCTAACAGAATAGAACTTGTATGAATCGTTTGAACTATGAAACTTTATAATCCCTGCATGTAGATTTCTTTACCATTCTGTCAAACGACAAATAAAAATAAATTAGTACTGAAAATATCATAAAAAGGGAAGAAATAGTATTGAACGCAATGGATTTAAAATATCCCGATTGAGCCCCCCTCATAATGAGGCGGACAAGAGACGCCTCAAGGCATTGATTGTGAGACAGTTTTTGGAGGTGTACAATTTAGTTGAGTGAAGCGCATGCCTCATAGCACCGCCTGAGGTTTATGAGTTGTACGGTCCCACTTCTTAATTTTCCAGACTTCTTTAGTTGCTTTAGGTATGGACCCACAAAAATTTCTAGTTGACCCATTGTGGGAATCGCCCAATGCCCTCCACCCCCCCCAAAACATTATAAAATTGTGTTTCGTAGACCTACTTTGGGAATAGTCCGCTGGCCACCAACTAAAGTTATACCTTATTTTTTGTTATTTTATAGATTTTTCTCTTGTTTGTTTGTTTGTTTGTTTAAATTCTTCAATTATGAATTTTGAAGACGATTTTTGATTTATTATGTTCTTATTTTGTATTTTTAATAATCGTTTGATATTTTTTTGTTTATTCGATTATTCCTTTTTAACATTCATTCACAAGTTAGTTTCTTTGTGCATATGTACATGGATTGAATGCTGCAGTTGTGTAGTTGTAATTACTACTTAGTATAACTGTTTAAATTAGATCTAGGGGTGGCAAACAAACAGATTGGCTCAGATATAGGCAGGATGAAAATGGGTTCAGCTAAAATGGGATGGGACCAATCAATCTATTTTCAGGAAGGTTGAAAATGGATTAGGTTAAGAAGTAAACTCAGATTTTTAACTTCAGATTGGATAATCTTAAAGGTAATATGCTTTTAGGCAAAGGTCATGTTTGCTTGCCATGCATATTGCATTATTGCATAATGAAATATCACAATTGATCTTCTTCTACTCACGTGGCATTATTTGGTCGGGTATGCTTGACACATCACTAGACATGGCTACCCAGTGGTACATCAAATCCACCTTTTAACTTCCCAATTACCTACACCTAAACAAATACCCTTTCATTGACCCAACTCATCATATTGTATGCAGATCCAGATTGATGGTTTAAAATCCATATTTTCCTGAAATCCAACAGGGCTAGAAATAATTTTTTTGTGACAAAAAAGTGTGCATGTATGATTGACATCAAATAACAGCTCAAAATTGGCTTGAATCCGTCCATTGTAGGGGCTTAGATTTCATTCTTGAAGAAACACGATCTAGAGAATTAGTTGAAGATGCGATGCATTGAACTCCTCTTGTACATTTCAACATTTTATATGTATACATAGTTGGCATCATAATAGAGCAAGTCAACGGTTAAACATAGCGACAAGAGTACAAATAAGATTTCTAGATATTAATAAGTAAACAAACACAAGCAACTAAAAAATATTATAATATTTTAGTCTAGACTTAGCAGTTAAGCTAACACTATAGTATACAACAGAAGAGTTAGGAAAGCTAGCCCTAGCTTTTATACTATATTACACATTTTCACATGCCAAATGACGATGGGATGGGGAAGGCAAGCACGGTGGCTTTGTGAGATAAAGTTGGTGCATTTGAACTTTAAATATATACAGACAATAGGATATAAACTAGAAACGGTAGTTGATACAGAATTGATAGCTGGTGATGTTTGGGGAGGGGGTGATGATCCTTACTGAATAAAGCTCAAAAGATGAATTTTTTTGTTTTAATTTTCAATGTTACCTGTCCTGTATGGGAATTTGTCTTCTTAATGACTTTTATACAGGTATTGGTTGTCTAGAAATAGAGTCCTACTTTTACTTTCCAGTTAAGGTTAATTGAGTAGAGCATTTTTCATCTCTCATCCATACATTGCAAGATGTAATGATGATGCACTACCAAGTTTCGCGACTTCTGCCCTATGGAGTCATCGGTTCATAAATAGGAACATTTATGGTCATTTTAGTTTTATAGTTCAGTGGCCTATATGAACTTTTCTTTATATTTTTTTTGTAACAGTTGAACAAATAATTTCTCCTGGGCTAAGCAAGGGCTGCTTCTTCTTGCCATTCCTCTCTCCAAAAATAATTAAGTTGTTTTAATTGGGTTTTCTATTAGAGGCTAAAGCGTTTATTGAAGTCTCTAATCTTCATCCATGATTTTATTGATTATAGGTTCTATAACTGCATTATTACAATGGCCAACTGCTCCTGCTGGGTGCTCGCTAACATCGCTGACCAATTATTTTTTGAAGTTTTCAGTTGTTTAATCTTTTCGAATGTATACAGGATGGAGATGCCAGTGGTGGATGTTCGTAAGTATGCAGTGTGGCTTTTGGCTAAGAGTGTAAGTTGCATATGTTTTCCTTCACTTAGGGGTGGATTGTATCATTTACTGCTAGGATGTGTTCATGTAAATATGTGTATTCTCAGTTCTTTTCATTTCATCTAATACAGGTATATCATTATATTAACAGAATCATGGTGGAAGAAGACATCAAGAGTTCCCAGGAAAAGAATGAAGAGTTATTTTTTTGCTTCAGCTGATGCTGTAGCGAAACTTTGTAAGAATGGTGATTTGGCAGTGATGATCCCAATATAGAGTGAGCCCCAGCCCGAGGCTCAAGGAGTGCTTTGTGAATTTGGCCTAGATCATCCTGGCCTCTTCGGGATTGCTCATCCTCGCCTCCTAGGTCTTCCTCGGGATCACGGTCAAACCTTATTCCTTGATTTATTAGGACTCTTTTTCATATCAAGACTTATCCAACCCTAAGAAATAGAGTCCTGCTGGCAATACGTTACCTCATTTTGAAAGGATTCTATCATAGAGTTTTATCTTCCTCCAAGTACATGGATGGTACAACTCCTAAGCATTTTAGAACTCCTAAGGATTTCAACAGTGTAATCCTACTAGGAAAATACTACTCACCTCTATAAATACAACACTCCAACTCATTATCAAGGTACGTTTTAATAATTTTCAACATATATTTTTTTGCAAATTCTCTCTCTTACTTAAATATCGGAGGAGCGACGAGAACACGCCTCGACACCTTTGTTTCAGGTATCCGAAGATCTCTTTCATATTCATTCTCAGTCGTCAAATTCGAAATTCGCATGTACTATTTTTGGTAGCATCAGGCTTAATATCGAATTTCCAGTATATACATCTATCTTCTGAAAAAGGTAGAAAAAAGGACACTTTCTATTTTTATAAATATTAGCTGATTTGACAGAATTCTTTATTTTTTCGCAGGTCGACTTGTTTCTAGATGTTCTAGAACGCAGAGTTAAGCAATATTTTGATAAAGGGGACCAGGTAAGTTGATTTTGAATTTTTCTTTCTGTGCAAATTGGCTTTATTTACTCTCAAGTGATGCATGCATGCTGGTGAAAGGTTTCAACTCCGATAAGGGGGTATTCTATACATAAAATGAGCATTTTCCAGGATTTAGTCGTCCATTTATCTTCAATGCTGAAGTTCGTATTCCTATCTTTAGCTGGTATTGATATATAATTATACCCTGTTCATTACATAGTAAACATGTGTGCCTTTTGTAGAGTTGAACGAAATGCATAAGCAAAAGATTCTGCAATGGTGGCTTTGAAATCACCATGGCGGACTTTGGGATGCGAGTATTAGGTGTTTGTCCCTCGAGCACGCCATCGTAATTCCAGTATTATTATGCATGTTGTCAGATATATATGTCATTTTGCTTATTAGTATTTAGGAAGCTGCTAACTTGGCTCAATGGGAGGACGAACAAATCGAGTACATTAAAGAGAAGGTGATCAAGGAGGGAAGGCAGGAAGATCTAAAGAAAGGGAAGGAACCTGTTCAGGTTTGACCATAAGTATACGCTTAATTATTAGCCCGATACTGAAAGAGTCGTGTTCTCAGCCTTCCCCCCCACCATGCAAATGATGTTCTCACTTTGTCTATCACGCACCTACTATTTTGTAGGTTGCATTGGATGTAGCAGCCTTTTGTTAGATCTAGCTTCTGTTTAAGGGACGTGGGACGACTGTCTAGTGAGGATTGCTAAGTGTTACAAGGAGGCTGGGCTATATGATATTGCTAAGTTTTTAGTTTACCGAGACTAATATTGAATAGAATAATACGATCTAACATCAGCTTAAGTGGTCATACTTGATAGGTTCAACTACATGAATTATGTGACCGTGCTTTTAAGTGAATCTATTATTTAATCTCGTGTTGTTGCTTCCTACACGGGTGTTTAACACCGATGGTGTTGAATATCATTAATCTGTTGAATATGGGCTCAAATTTTCTTAGTTTATTGACATTTTTTTATTTTTAATTTTGTTTTGGCTATAACCTGAAATTTTGGGAAGTGTGCTCATTAAACAACTTTTGTTAGCATGTATGAAACATGAATATGGGTGTCAATTTGGTTCGCCGGCTTGGATGACCCGTTGCTAGATCAAGCCCCATCTTGGAGCGTCAACCCGTGAGCAAATTTATTAAAAAATAAATAAATTAAATCTACTGTTGCCTTCAATACATGGCAGCAGAGCTGCGTGTACAATTACAGGCAACGATACTTTTTTAAAAAAATAAAAATTACGAACCGGCTCAACTCGATAAGGTCCAAGCTGAAAGCTCTGGTCGAGCCTAAATTTTTTGATCGAGTAAAAGCTCAATTTGACTCGGGTAAAAAAATCCCATAACATTTTTTTCGAACCAAACCCGAGCTTCGTGTTTTGGTTAGCGAGTCGGCTCGCCTCAGCTCGTTGATATCCATAAACATGAATGACCAAAATTCTCCTTTATCCAATTCCCTATCTCCATTTGGGGGCAAAAAAAAAAAGTAGGATGATCAAATATACTTATGTAGGATGATCAACTATACTTATGTGGTATGTTGAGCCACTTAAATAACGACACATGATTATTCATGTCATATGTAAGTTTTACTCTTCTTCTCTATCTTATTTTATTTCGATCCACTCACTCAATGATCACACGTGTACTTTGTGTAAAGATTTTAATCGAACATGTGAACTTATATGTGAAATATTGTGTATTAAATTAAAAGGTTATCAATTTTGGTTAAACCCGTTTAAAATGATCTAATAAGGTTTTGGTATTTTGAGTTTTGAAGCATCCAATTAAAGTATGGGCTTATATGTGTAGAGATCATTCCTGTTTCTAATTTCATGATGGGCCGAATTAGGTCAATCGATTGTTAGTATAAATATATGGTTATGGTCCCCAGATCACAAGTTTTGTTCATTCTATTCTAATTCCCATTTTTAGAGAGAAACAGAGGAACAACGTATTGATCTGGAAGACTAAAACCGCAGGACTTGTTCATTGCGATTATCATGTCTGATTCAGGTACGCTTCCACTTTAGTTCTCAAGTTCTTGATGATCCAACATGAACTATTCTTATGACGGTAAAGAATTATTATTTTCATCCAACAAGTGGTAGCAGAGCATCTTTATGTTGAATCATTGAAAATCGAAATTTTAATTTGATTCTTGAAATAATTTTGTTATTTTCGAATTTAGCAATCTGGATTTTTTTGTTAAATTTGAAAATTATTCGGTCAAAATTTCGGATTTTCAAAATTCCAGTTTAAAAACAAATTAGGGGCGACGCCGTCAGCTGAAACTGGCCGCCACTACTGGTAGTGGCAGCTAGTGCTGCTGCTGCTCTTTCAGCAACTACGCGAAGCGTCGCTGTAGGCGGGCAGAGCGAGCGCTGCTGGACTTTTTCTCCCATAATTTTTTTTTTTACTTTTAAGGTTTGGGTGGATTTGGAGGCGAGGGTATGGGCTGAAAATTTGAAGTGTTTTGGCCCTTGGTTGCAATTTTAAATTAGGGTTAAGTATTTAATGTTTAAGCACCTACAGTTTAAAATTTTTGTTATTCAGCCCCCTAAAGTTATAATTCACTCAATTGGGCCTTAATGTTATGAGTTTTAATAATTCTGTCTCTAAGGTTTGAAAATTAATTAATTTGGACCATTAAAATTCTGATTTTTGTAATTAAGCTCCTGAAAGTTCATAATTGATTTAAATTGGCCCCTAAAGTTTTAAATAATTAATTTTTGGATCTCTAAAGTTTTACATAATTAATTTTTGACTTCTGAAGTTTTCAATAATTAATTATTGACCCTTAAAGTTTTGGATAATTAATTTTTAATCCCTTAAGTTCTGAATTATTAACGCTAAGGTCCCTAATATTTCTAAATTACTCAATATGCAAATTCGATGATTTTCTTTTTCGAATTTTGGTACAAAGAACTCTTTTGAGAGATATAATATTCGAAAGTGAGTTAATTGAAGTATCATGTTGCCAAATCAACCTCTCTTGTGAAAATTAATTAACTTAAAATATTAAAAGGTGTTTTTGTGTGTTATTCATGCGAATATTTGATCGGCCCAAAGGAAGGTCAATATTTAACCGAATTGCACATGCACCTGTGGTGATAAACATGTGGCGATTATTTGGTTTAACGTATGATCAATAAATCGGTCCAAAAAAAGATTTATTGATCGACATGTTTATTTATTGTCAATATTTGATCACTACAACAAGAGTACCACTTACAAATCAATATTTCTGTCCAAAAACTAAATATTGATGTTGTGCTAGGTATCTTGTGATGGGTCCTACCATTATTTGAAATTATTATTTGTATATTAAAGATTGTGAGCACTTTAAATTAATCGTTCTCTAATTCAATTCAGGTTCTGCTGCTAATATCTCTACTAACATCAATTCTATTCCAATGCTTAATGACACCAACTTTAAGGCATGTAGAGAGAACGTAATGATTATTCTCAGAGTCGTGGATCTGGATTTTACTTTACGGGTCGATCAACCTACTACACTTACTGATAAGAGTACCTCTGATGACAAGAGTAAGAGGGAAAAGTGGGAACAATCTAACCGCATAAGCTTGATGGTCATAAAACGTGC
The DNA here is from genome assembly GCA_903798255.1 of Fraxinus quadrangulata. NCBI lineage: Eukaryota > Viridiplantae > Streptophyta > Magnoliopsida > Lamiales > Oleaceae > Fraxinus > Fraxinus quadrangulata. The sequence continues at coordinate 62,957 of CAIGRB010110335.1, forward strand.
TATTCCAAAAGCATTTCGGGATACTATGTCCGATTAGGTGACTACGGCTAAGGGTTTCCTTAAGGATCTTGAGAAGAGATTTTCCAAGAATGGAAAGGTTGAAACTTGTAAACTTTTGGCAAACCTTATCTCATTGAGGTACAAAGGGAAGGGAAACATATCGGAGTATATTATAGAAATGGCTAACATTAGTTCATAACTAAAGGCACTCAAGTTGGATTTATCTGAAGGCTTGTTAGTGCACTTAGTTCTGATATCCTTTCCGGCATAATTCAGTCAATTTAAGGTGAGCTACAATTGTTAAAATGACTCTTGGTCCCTTAATGAGCTCATCTCACACTGTGTCCAAGAAGATGAAAGATTGAAGCATGATAAGACAAAAAGTGCTCATTTAGCCATCACCTCTAAAAACAAAAGGAACAAGAAAAGGAAAACTGATAAGGAAGTTGCAGGTACATCATCACAAAAGAAACAACATAAGGAACAAACTGATGGTGGTTATTTCTTTTGTGGAGCTGCAGGTCATAAGAAGAAGAATTGTACCAACTATCACACATGGAGTGCAAAGAAAGATATTCTTCTTCATTTGATTTGTTCTGGGGTTAATTTAACTTTGGTACCTAGATACACGCGGTAGATAGATTTCGGTGCAACAACTCACATCAGTGTGTTAATGCAGGGTTGCCTGAGTTGCCGAAAATCAAGTGATGGTGAAAGATACATCTATGTTGGGGACGGCAAGACAGTGGAAGTAGAAGCAATAGAAAAATTTAGATTATTGTTAAAGAATGGATTTTATTTGGATCTTAATGAGACATTTATTGTATCGTCTTTTCGACGGAATTTGATTTTTATTTCTGCTTTGGACAAATCCAGTTATTCTTGTTCATTTGGAAATGGAAAATTTAGTTTGTTTCATGATTCAAAATTAGTTGGTTCCAGTTCTTTATCAGGTTATGATATTCTTTATTTAATTGATATGATTGCTTCTTTTAATGAATTCTTACATGTAAGTGCTCGAGGTGTAAAATGAATATTAACCTGCAAGAATTCGATTTCGTTATGGCACATGAGATTAGGTCACATCTCCAAGAGGAGAATTGAGAGACTTGTGTCTAACAAAATTCTCGATTCCCTTGACTTTATATATTGTGATATGTGTGTTAACTGTATAAAGGGAAAATAAACCAATAAAAGGAGATTTCAAGCCAACAGGATTTCAGACGTCTTAGAACTTATACATAGGACATTTGTGTACCATTCTCTACGATTTCTTGAAATGGTCAACAATATTTTATAACGTTCATAGACAACTTTTCAAGATATGGCTATATATCTCATTCATGAAAAATCATAGTTACTGGATGAGTTCAAAAATTTATAAAGCTGAAGTTGAAAACAAACTCGGCAAAAGGATTCAAAGTGTTAGATTTGACCGTGGTGGTGAATACTATGGTAGATATGACGGTTCAGGTGAACAACGTCCATGATTATTTGCTAAATTCCTAGAGAAATGCGATATCGTTCCACAGTACACTATGTCGAGTTCGCCCATTATGAATGGTGTTGCTAAAAGATGAAATAGAACGCTTAAAGGCATGGTGATGAGTAAAATTACTCATTCTACTTTACGAGAATCACTCTGGGGTGAAGCATTAAAGACCGCAGCATATATACTCAATAGAGTTCCAAGTAAGGCTACTGATAAAACCCCTTATGAGCTTTGGATGGGTAAAATGTCTAGTTTGAAGCACTTACACATTTGGGGATGTCCAGCTGAGGTAATGCCCTATAGGCCAAATGAAATGAAACTGGACGCAAGGACTATCAGTTGTTATTTTATTGGATATTCTGAAAGGTTCAGGGGTTACAAGTTTTATGATCCCACAACTAAAGTAATTTTCGAGACAGGAAAGGCATGGTTCAGATGATTAAGAAAATCCACTAGAGAAGAGAAGTACGGTTTCAGATGATTACATCGTATTTCTCCAAGAACATGAAGTTGACATTGGAGTGGCGGAAGATGATCCGATTAACTTCCTTCAAGCTATGGAAAGTTCTAACTCTCAAACATGGCTCGATGCCATGAATGAAGAGATAAAGTCCATGAAGGACAACGACGTATAGGACCTTATTCCATTGCCTAAAGGTGCGAAACTTATTAGTTGCAAATGGATATTTAAGGCCAAGAGGGATTCAAAAGGTGATGTGGAGATGTATAAGACTCGTTTTATCACAAATGGCTTTACACAGAAAGAATGTATCGATTATAAAGAAACTTTCTCTTCGGTTTCTTCGAAAGACTCTTTCAGGATTATAATGATATTGTAGCGCATTTCGATTTTGAGTTACATTAGGTGAATGTTAAGACAACGTTTCTCAATGGTGATATTGATGAAACAATTTATATGGTACAACCAGAAAAATTTGTGTCAGATGATGCAAAGCAAATGATTTGTAAACTAAAGAAATCCATCTATAGACTCAAACAGGCCTCTTGTCAATGGTATTACAAGTTTCATCACGTGATCATCTCGTATGGTTTTGAGATAAATTTGGTAGATGATTGTATATACCACAAGTTCAGTGGGATTAAGTATTTTTTTTTGGTTTTATATGTCGATAAGATATTGCTTGACATAATGATATAGGCTTATTGCATGAAACCAAGAGATTTCTAGCGAGAAATTTTGAGATGAAAGATCTTGGTGTCGCATCTTTTGTATTAGGAATCCAGAAACATCGTGATCGTTCTCAAGGTATTATTGAATTATCACAAAAGAGCTATATCGAAAATGTACTTAAAAGATATGACATGTAAGATTGTAAACCATGTGACATCCGTGTGGCTAAAGGAGACAAGTTCAATTTAAGTCAATACCCTAAAAATGACTTGGAAGTTAAAGAAATGCAGAAAATTCTTTATTCTTCAGCTATATGGAGTCTGATGTATGCTCAAATTTGTACGCTTTCGGATATAGCGTACATTGTTGGGATGTTAGGGAGATATTTAAGTAATCCGAAAATGGATCACTGGAAAGCAGCTAAACGGGTCATGCGGTATTTACAGAGAACAAAGGACTATATGCTCACATATAGGAGATCAAATCAGTTGGAGATCATCGATTATTTTGATTCCGATTTCGCGGGATGTCAAGATAGTAGGAGATCCACTTCAAGTTATATCTTCCTGTTTGCTGAAGGTGCTATATCTTGGAAGAGTGCTAAGCAGACACTCATAGCTACTTCCACCATGGCAGCGAATTTTGTAGTATGTTATGAGGCATCAAATCATGGAATATGGCTGCGAAATTTTGTCACTGGACTGCTCATTGTGGACAATATAGAAAGACCACTCAAGTTATTTTGTCACAATAAATTAGCAGTGTTGTATTNTGCTATATTCCAATAATAATAGGAGCTTGACGAAGTCAAAACATATAGAGATCAAATTCCTGGGTGTTAAAGAAAGAGTTCAAAGTGGACATGTATCAATAGAGAATATCGAGACAAATTTCATAATTACGGATCTGCTTCCTAAAGGATTGACACCCAAGGTCTTTCATGAGCACACTGCTCATATGGGTGTAATATCTCTTGGAGATATCTAGTTTCAGTGGGAGTTTGTATTTTTGTGCTTTTCATATTAGACACATGTACTATCATTTTAAATATGGTTTATGGTTAAAGCAATTTTCGGTTATAAAGTTTTTGGTTTATTATCTCTAAACTCATTTGTAAATGATCTCACTAAGGTATTAACGTGGACCAGTTGGAAATAGACATGTTAAGATCACATTACATGAAATTTTCATTATACACATCCATGTCATTCAGTTATGTTAATATACGTGACCATTGATGGATTTAGTTACGATATAAGTAGCAAAAGTCGCTTTAATCCTATGTTGATATAATTGATGGACCGGATTGTTTGGGGATGCATTCGGTAATGATATCAAAATTCTGAGTACTCAGAAGGTTATGTTTAATGCACAAATATAAAGTAACACATATAGCTCAAGTGGGAGATTGTAAGGATTTTAATCGAACATGTAAGCTTATATGTGAAATACTGTGTATTAAATTAGAAGACTATCAATTTTGGTTAAACCCGTTTCAAGTGATCTACTAAGGTTTCGATATTTTGGGTTTTTAAGCATCCAATTAAAGTATGGACTTATATGTGTAGAGACCATGCATGTTCCTAATTCCATGATAGGCCGAATTAGGTCAATGGGCCGTTAGTATAAATATACAATTGTGGTCCCCGAATCACAAGTTCTATTCATTCTATTCTGATTCTTATCTTCAAAGAGAAATAAAGAAACGACGTGTTGATTTGGAAGACTAAAATCGCAAGACTTGTTCATTGCGATTACCATGTCTGATTCAGGTACGCTTCCACTTCAGTTCTGAAATTCTTGATGATCCAACATAAACGATTCTTATGACGGTAAAGAATTATTATTTTCATCCAACACTTTGTTCTTATATGCATAACTTAGGTAATGATAATTACAATTTAAAGCAAATTTGGTCTAACCTTCCATTGAATTCACACCAAATTGTGTCCCTCAGGTCATCGGCCTACAAAAAAATATATGCTTTTTTCACTAACCCATAATCACTTGCTACGTGCTAGTGTATAAAATGGAATATATAGTTTAATGTATGACCACCTTAATTTATTAATACTAAATGAATTTATTTATTTTTGTCTTGAAATTTTTATTGTAGGAATTATGAACTAAGTTGTAAGTAATTCAAAGCAACTAAAATCAATAAATTACAGCTATATATATACAAGGGCACTTAAGAATTTCTTTTATATGAGTGGGTGGTTTGGAAATAGAGTAAAAAATAAAATTTGATGTTTAGGACGTGTCGTGATTTGAGTGAGTGATTTGACAAAATTAAAAGAAAAAAAATAGAATAAATATTAATTATGACTCAAACGACCAAGTGTTATGAATTGACTGAACTGTCGTATCACTTGCACATACAGAGACTAGCTCTATTTGATGATTATTATTTGGCAAAAATAATATTTTGAATACTGAATTTTTGAAGGATATATGGTTTAAAAATATGAAAACTTTTTAACTTTACGTGGAGAATTTTTTATTGTATAAATATATGATTGAAAATGTCTAGTGAGGATTGTTGCGTGTTACAAGGAGGTTAGGCTAGATGATATTGCTAAAAACTTACGAAGACTAATATTGAATAGAATAATGTTATCTAATATCAATTTAGGTGATCATATTTGATATGCTCAACTATATGAATTACGTGACCGTGCTTTTAAGTGAATCTATTATTTAATCATGTACAGTTGCCTCCTAGACTAGTGCTTAACACCAATAGTATTGAATATTATTAATCTATTGAATATCGGCTCAAAATTTCTTAGCTTATTGACATTTTTTAATTTTTAATCTTGTCTTGGTATAACCTGAAATTTTGGGAAGTGTGCTCATTAAACAATTGTTAGCATGCATGAAACATGAATAGGGGTGTTAATTTGACCGTCCGAACGGAAAAAGTTGAGGTTCGGGCCGAGTCCCATTTTGGAGCGGCGGTTCAAGCCAACACGTGAGCAAATTTAGTAAAAAATAATAATAATAACAAACAAAACAAAATTAAAACTTTTGGCATTGCTTGCAATACAAGGCAGCAGGCATGCTGCCTACACTGGCAGGCAGGAATGCCTTTTTTTTTAAATAAAATAAAAAATCATGAGTCGGTTCAGCTTGGCTCGATAAGACAGGAGCCGAAAGGTTGGATTGAGTAGATTTTTTGGCAACCGACCCGATAAAGTCCAAACCAAAAGCTCAGTTGAGTCTAATTTTTTTAGCCGAACAAAAGTTCGTCTCAGCTTGGGCCAAAAAAATTCCACACCATTTTTACTCAAGTCGAGCTTCGTGTTTCAACCTGCGAGTTAACTCGACTCGATTCGACTTGTTGACATCCCTAAACATGAATAACCAAAATTCTCATCTATCCAATTTCCTATCTCCATTTGGGGGAAAAAGGAAGGAAAAAAATTTGATAGGATGATATACTTACGTGGTATGCCGAGCCACTTAAATAACTACACGTGATTATTCAGGTCATATCTAATTTTTACTCTTCTTCTCTATCTTATTTTTTTTTTCAAACCACTCACTCAATGATCACACATATCATTTGTTCTTATATGCTATTACTTAGTAAGTATACTTATAATTTAAAGCAAATTTGGTGTAATCTTCCATTGAATTCACACCAAATTGTGTCCTTCAGGTCATCGGCCTAGAAAAAAATATGCTTTTTTTTACTAACCCATAATCACTTGCTACGTGCCAGCGTGTAAAATAGAATATATAGTTTAATGAATGGCCACCTTAATTTATTAATACCAAATGAATTTATTTATTTTTGCCTTGAAATTTTTATTGTAGGAATTATGAAATGAGTTGTAAGTAATTCTCAGCACCTAAAATCAATAAATTACAGATTTAAACAATGTAATAATCTATGCCGCC
>CAIGRB010110337.1:0-21213 GCA_903798255.1 Fraxinus quadrangulata
TTTTAATAATTTCTTAAGTCATTTTCAAACAAGGACTTAATAATAGGATATACTCAACCATTTGAAGTGCGTTATGAGTCATGTCAACATGCACAAATGCCTCAACGGATGACAAAAGTTGGTTTGCAGGAGTGCCATTCGTTGAGATATCGCAGTCACATTAACTTTTTTAAAGTCAATTAGCTGTTAAGCCTGTGACGAGCTCTAGAAGACTAGAACTGAGTAAAAATAATTAAAACGTATAATCAAACTAATAAGTAATGGACTTGACGTAATTTAGCCATCGTTTGACTCCATTAATTTGAAAGTACATTTCTCAATTTTTTTTTAACTACACATTTTCAAATAATATAATATCACATAAATTCAAACATTTTCTTTATTTTCAACCATACATTCCTAAAATTATCACTATTACTGAAAGTTACTAGTTCAACCATAAAATTACATAATAAGTAAATAACACGTAATTAAATTTATCACTGAAAAGAAATAAGTTACTTTTAATTGTTCTAAATGTTTAGTCAATCAAGTTGAGTTATTCTATTTTAAATTGCTACAATAAATAATTAAACCAATAAATAATACAAGATTTGATGACGGAGAAAATTCTCAACTGGATAAAAATTTCAGAATCAAGCCAATAATTTTCACTATAGACAATAAGAACTTATAGTATGATCCAACGTAGAAAATTCACTAAACTCCCTGTTCTAATTCCTATAATCTTCAAGACCCGCTAGAACGTGTTTTACTCACACCTACTCTCGATTTTCTGAAATTATTTATCTCTTGTGGAACACTAAGAACGTTTCGTTCTTGTATTATTCCCGTGCTTCTGTCCAACCTCCCTCAATTTTTAGCAACCTTTGAAAGTTATTGAGGAAGTACATTCCTGATGATATCTAGGAAGTTGGTGTTTTAAATTATAAGAATTCGATATTTTTTCCAAACTTGTGGTTGATTGATCTCAAAACTTAAAAGATTAATCTAGATTTCTGGATGTGTTCTTTGATCTTGAAATAATGTTATGAAAATGTAAAACAATGATCAACCATAATAAAAAAATTACTAGTATATGATATGTAAAACTCTTGAAAAATGTAAACTAGGATTTTTCGGACAACACCGTCGCTCGAGCGTCGACGAGTGAGAGGTACGTCGCTCGAGCGAGAGCCGGGCGATAATGATTCTGCTTTGGATGCTCAAGCATCAATTAGGTGACACGCTAGCGTAAATCCTATGACTCTTTTTTTTTTGTTCCATACTCTAAATCAAAGACTCATAATGCATCTATACACATTCCAAAAGACTCATTGACTTTTACAGTCCTTTTGTAACAATTTTATTCTTTTACAATAATCATTTTGTTTAAAAAATTACCAATATAACTAAAAACCTAACAATTACAAAATACATTTTTTTTTTCAAAAATCTAATTATAACGGATCTCAAACATGGGCTCAATAGAATAATAGCTTCAACATTTTACGTGTCTATGTGATAATTTAAGTATTTTCTTGAACCTTGCCCACTTAGAGATGTAACATAAATTATTTCAAGTTAAGCCTTATTTGGTAGAAATTAAAATCTAGATTTTTATTAAAATCAAAGTAAACAATTCATTTTAACCACACATGTCATATGTTCCATAACTTTTTAATCATACATTTTATCAAATTTATATAAATATACTAAAAACTTGAATTTAATCTCCATCAAACATGGGCTAAATAATTTAGATACCTCTTTAATACGAAGATGCAAATAAAATTGTATTCGGCTGTCAATTTAACACTACCCAAATTTTGGGTAAGCCCTTGGCAAGGCATAGCCTATATTTTAGGGGATAATTAGGCCCAATACTTTTAAAAAGGATATAATTAGACTAATACATTAAACCTAATTATTTCTTTAATCACAGTAATAATGACGCTCTTAATACGGTGAAATCCATTCAAAACATAGGTGAAAAAGAATGTTTTTCAATAGGATGTTTTACAATCCTTCCAAGATTGTCGCTGTCTAGGGTCTTCTCATGGATGGTTGGTGATTTTGAATGAGAAATCAGACCCTTTTTCTTGTGGATATTGTTTCAGAGTCCAGTTCTCAACTCCCCAGAAAAGAAACTTTCCCGCACATTCAAGCTATTCATGAAGGATAATGCTATGTGTAAGTAGTATGATCCATAAACTTTGACATAACAGCCACGTGATCGGCCCCTATTAGAGGCCGGCACCCCTCCAATAAGGGCTGACCACGTGACCGTTATGTTAACCCCTATGGATCATGCTATATACACATAAGATCAATTCGTGAAATAGAGAACGAAGAATTTGAAATCCAATACAAGGGTGAAAAGGATTATGTTTGCTATTCTTTGAAGACTCTTGAAGAATGATTAATGGTAAAAGTGATTTTTTTTTTTTTGGTATTCCGTTTTGTAACACGAACTACAGAGTGATTACCATGTATAACTTGCATTGCAAGTCGAAGCTTGCTCTCTATAGGCCTGGAAACAGTGGATGGGCTGGCCTTCATGGGGAGGAGGAGTCATATGATGATATCATATGCCATGAGAATCTGCTTTGTGCATTGAGATGTGGGCCTTCGGTCGAAATATAGGACTTCAAAGATTCTAATAAAAAAAATGTAAGATGATTATTCAAGTTCCTTGTCCAAGAAAATTGATAGAAGCCCAATATGAGGGAGATACTCTTACAGGTTATGCATCTCAGCCTCTAGTATGCCCATATAAAACAGTACAATTCAATGTCTACAAACTAGATTGTAAACTGAAAAAACGGCTGCAGGGGGAAACACTGAATGATGTTGGGCTATTTATTAGTGGAAATCACTCGGCCTCAGTTCAGGTTAAGGAGTATCAGGTTGCATGGCTAGTGCAATTTACTTTACCGATGATTGTTGGGATAAAATGGACGAGGATATCTATTACGGAGGTCATGATATAGGAGTCTTTAGGTTGGCATGTGGAAGTATTGAGCCATTCTTTGACTGTGATCAAGAGAGATTTGAACCACCACCCTTTTGGATGGTTCCATAATAGATGAGAATGTTAATTTTATTCATATTGCAAAATCATTACAACTGAAATAGTGTGAGATTTCTTTAAAAAAGTGACAAAGTATATCACTTTTAAATTTTATCACATTAATTCATTTGCAAGACAAATAAAGTGTTATATCATATCACTTTTAAGGTTGCAATTGAATTTGCATAAAATGATATATTTTATCACATTTTAAGTGAACTTTTGTATAAAAAACTGACACTTAACTTTATATAATATTTTTTATTTCTAAAAAAACTTTTATATGATAAATGAGTTAGCAGAGTTGGTAGATGACAATGACGTTCAATTAATTTAAAGATGCTTGACGTTTTGATTGATATTTTGTCACTGAACGAAGAAAGAAAAGGGACGTTGATTGTCACTTTTTTTTATGTCTCTTTATTAACTCGATTCCATGTTTTAGTTGGTGTTTGTCACATTTTTTAGGGTCTTACTTTTTTGAAATTTTGTTACTTTTTCAAAATTAATGTCACTTTTTTAGTGCGTTATGTCACTCACTCTTTTAAGTGACAAACATCACTTTTTAATAAAAGTGACATTGTATGTCATTTTTAATAAAAAAGTGACACTTAATTTTACATAGTATTTTTTACTTTCTAAATGTTTTTTATATGATTTTTAATAAGACACCTAATTTTAAAGGCATTTTTGTAAGTTGTCCTATTTTAGGTCATGACGGGCTAGAATTAGTTGGGCCTAGCACGGCGTATCGGTAGATAGTGGTATTGGATGTCATTATTATTTTTTTTTTTTATGAGAGATTGATACGGTACATAAAGAAGAAGATTTCATGGAAAATAGGACCAATTTAAAAAGAAATAATTTTTCGAAGTATCCATTTTTGGAGAAGTTTGGGTGTTTAACCTTTTTCCGATCAAATTTCATCGTTTAGGGCTCCGAAAACACATTTTTCGGTTTAATAGGATAATTTTGTGAATTAATTTTGAATATTAATTATTTTAATTTTCTTCATGATCTAGAATTAATTGTTATCTAAAATTTAATCTTGATTTATATTTGAATTATTACTTGGATTGTAAGTTTTAATGGCATTAGTTGAATTTGAATATAATAAAAAATCTTGAGAAATTTCTCTCAATATTCTCTCTTTCTTGACATTCGTGAGTGAATCATCAAATTTTAATTTTCATGTTGTTCTTTTCTATAAATTTCGCTATGTCAGAGGCGATGTATTTTTTTTGAGCTATGTACTCATCCATTTTATATAAATAGACTAAATGGATGACTACAATAAGATGTAAATTTGAATCTTGATTAGATTTATGTCTAATAGCAGCATAAACAATTTGATTTTCCCAGTATTTTTCAAGGGATAAGAGAATAATAAATTTTGTTCCCTTAAAGGAAAAAGGCAAAGAAAAAGTCAAATAGAATCTTTACTCTCAAAATATGACAAAAGTAGGAAATATAGAGTTGATGCAGCCAATTAGTCTTTGAGTTTTGGCCAAAATTTGTGTAGAAGTGGCAAATTTGACGTCCGATTATGAATATTATAGCATCACCCAGTCATGGAAATAAAATTTTGCATATCTCACGCTTTTAGTAAAGAAATTTTGCATGAAAAGAATTTGTTGAATCCCTCTCTAATAATTTTAACTTTTTGCGAGCCAATTCAAGAAAATTTTTGCACAAGCATCGTTGGAGAATGATGTCTAGGTGGTGAAGGATAATGTTCAGGCTGCAGTAGCAGGACAAGCTGCGTTGGTGGAAGATTTTGGCCATCTCCAAATCAAAGTCTTAGATTTTGTTTCTACCATGCAAGGACAGGTGAACAGTTGGCCGTTATGATGGAGAAAATGAGCATGAAACTCGAACAATACAAACAATCTACTGCCAGTACTAGTGGAGGTGCTGCTACCAGTGTTGCTGCCCCGACAATACAGTACCGGAAGCCTAAGGGCTATGATGGTCGACGTGATGTCAAAGATGTGGAGAACTTCTTTTGACAAATGTAATTATACTTTGAATGCGTAAATATTGTTGATAAGGCAATGAAAGTCCAAACCTCTAACATATATCTTTTTGACATCGCTTCTCTTTGGTGTTGTCGGATGCATGCTGAAATTGAAAAGGGAGCTTGCAAAATTGAAACTTGGGACGAGTTCAAAAAGGGGCTAAAAAGGCAATTTTACCCGGAGAACGTCATGTACGAGGCCTGCAAGAAACTTTGGGAGTTGAAACATAAAGGGACAATTGTGACTACATCGAAGAGTTCACGTTATGCTTCAGATCCTGGCATGTCAAAGGATGTCTTGCTACTCTATTTCCTAGATGGTTGTGCAACGTTGGTGTGACAAGAGTTGCAACGTTGCGGGGTCAAAAATGTAGATGAGGTGATTGTAGTTGTTGAATTATTGACGGAGTTCCAAAGAAGTACAGAAACACAAGCGAGAACCTTCAAACCCGTCAAAGGAAATTTTGGCAAAGGCGGGAGAGTCTTAAGGAAGGAAAAGCAACGAAGTAAGCCAGAGGCCAAATAAAATTGATGGTAACAAACAAGCTTCTTGGCGGAGGGAGTATGATAACAAGAAAAGGGGCAATTTTGCTCTATGCGATTGCTTTGTTTGCAAAAGGCCACGAAACTTGGGTCATTGGCGTCCATTTCAGAGACCCAACTGGAAGCTTCATATAGCCAAGATGCGGGTGCGGGTCAAATTGGTTCGTTGCAACTATCCAAAGCATTAAATGCCAAAATCGTTCCATGGACGAATGAAGGGAAATGGTTGATGTACGTGCAAGCCTAAATAAATGGACGGCGGTGCCACACATAATTTCATCACAAAGGATGAAGCACGGAGGCTGGGACTGAACGTTCATCATGGGTGTGGACTGAAGTACGGTTGGGTTTGTGGCAAAGACCCCTTGATCTTTCAGTTGCACCAATGGATGATTTTAGGTTGATGTTTGGCTTGGATTTCTAGAGGAAGGTAAACAATTCCTATGCCTTCATTTGGATTAGTTTTCATTTTGGAAAGGGAATCTTCATGCATGGTACCTATCGTTTACATAGGGACGGAAGAGATACAGCTTTCGACGATGTAGTTAGCAAAAGGTTGGAAGAAGGGAGAACCGACGTTCATAGCTCAGTGGTCGATTGTGGCAAAAAACACTGTTGACAATGTTGCTTGCAATTACGAAAGTCCTTGATAAAATTAAGGATGTGATGCCTTCGGAGTTGGTCGCCTAGAAGGAAAGTTGATCATCGCATCAAGTTGGAACTCGTTGCCAAACCTCCGGCCATGGATCCTTATCGCATGGCACCCCTGGAGATGAAAGAATTTTGGAAACAACTAACGGAACTTGTTGAAAAGGAAAGGACTAGACCATCCAAAACTCCTTATGGTGCCCCAGTTTTGTTCCAAATGAAGTCGGATAGAACGTTGTGGATGTGCGTGGATTACCGAGCACTAAATAAAGTAACGGTGAAAAACAAGTACCTCATTCCATTGATTACGGATTTATTTGATCAATTTGGTATTGTAAAATTCTACACGAAGGTTGATTTGCAAATAGGTTATTACCAAGTTCGAATAGCGGAATGATATGAGCCTAAAAATATATGCATTACTTGGCATGGTTCCTATGAACGGCTTGTCATACCTTTCGGTTTTACGAATGCTCGGACCATTGATGAAAATGTAAAATGCTATATTTTTCATCCCTTTATCGTATATTTTTGTGATTAATCAATGCCTAAATGCACTCATTATTCTTATATTTTTATTTTGGTTGCAATTGGATAAATATGGTGAAATTTAAAAGAAACAAATGAAAAATAACTTAAGTGAAAGAAAATAAAAGTTCAGGGGCCAAATTGTAAATATCCAAAAGATGACTTGAAAAGCAAAACGAAGATGTGAAAGATTTGAAGACCAATTGATAGAAGATATGAAGCATTGGAAGAAGAGAAACGAGAAAAGAAACCAAGAATCGAGAAAACGAAGTTTGAGGACTGAAACACAACAATTGCATAGATATCAAATGCTATGCGGATGTATAGTATTAATACCTATGCAGTCGAATACATGGTTCCAGAGAAATGAAGGTCGAGTTTCAAATGAACTATGCGATCGCATGCATTTGTACTATGCGACTTTCTTTTCGAAAATCTGATTTTCGAATTTAAGTGAAATTCTTATGGAAACAAATTTCAAAATGGTTTTTAAATATTAAAACTGTCCAAAAAAAAGGAACACACGCTCCCAACCCCTTTTTTCTCTCTTTTTGCACTTAGAATTCTCATGTGTGGCTAAACTTTTGTACTTAGTTGAAGAAAATTGAAGCCTTGGAACCAATAACACTGTGAGATCTAATTTTTTTACATCGTTCAATTTATGTTTTGAGTATCAAATATTCTTCTACACAATATTTTATGATTATTGCATTTAATTTCTAGGAGGCCTACTAATTTATTATTTGTTATAATCTATTGTTGGGTTAGATATCAAATCTGTAATTGTTTGATCCATTTAGCTTATAGAGAAACTAAAATTTAATGGTTTGCCGCGTCAGAAATTGTTAAATCTTGGGAAAACGTTTTACTAAATTAAATACAACCGCTTGTATTTGTATTATTTAGTTTTATCGATCTCTCTAATTCTTAAGGCTGTTACCAAATTAAATCTTTAGCGCTTGTCTTGGATTGTTTAGTAATTAGAGTTAATTAGATTACTTGTTTTCTAATTAATTACGACTAAGGAGAGATAAGGAAAATAGTTTCGACGGTGAATATTCAAAGTGTGAATTGATATATCTTGCATCAATGATCAGTTGTAAATTTTCAACGGTGGATATTTACTTAGACCAAGGATTGTTCTTTTGATTGCTTTCGATATTTTAATTTGAGTTGTTCATTAGTTAATTTCTTTAAAATTGTTTGGGTATAATCAAAACCCCCAATCCTTGTTTACATAGTATAACATTAGACTAATCACTTTTTGTGGGATCAATCATTACTTCAACTACTACATTTATTTTTAGAGGTAAATGTTTTATTTTTGGGTGCCTGTGATAGCATACCAAATTTTAGCGTCGCCGTTGGGGAGTAATTCTAGTTGATTTTTGTGCTCCTTGTTTGCTTATTTTGTTCTTAAAAAATCGTTAATTTTCGATATTTACGGTTTCGGCAGAATTTTGACTCTCATTGGATTAAGCATTCGTATTTTGAAGGAAAATGACATTTTGAGTAATACTGTGGATCCACAAGATAACCTCCTCCCGAAGTCAAATTCCATCATTTTCTAGGATTTTTAGGCATTTTATTATTTTTTCCGTATTTTAGCGTAGAATTTTGGTTCGTTTTTCTTTTACTCTAGTTTTCCCTTACTTGTTTTTCATAATTTTTTAGAGTTTCCTTGATTTTGTATGAATGTAACTTGATCTTTTAATCAAGGTGATTTGCAGTATGATCAAGAAATAGAGAGAAATTTGCTCAGGTTAAGGATTGGCACTCGGCAGAATTTCGAAGAGAATGATCTTGATCTTGATGTCCTATTTGCTAGCGATTCTAATTTGGTGGAGAAAGAAGTCATGTTTGGAAATCAAACTTTGAAAGAACTTGCAGCCCCTAATTTGAATTAACAACCATTATGCATAATGTTCCCTACTTTAAATGCTACTACTATCTTTGAACTAAAATCTAGACTAATACATATCTTGCCCACTTTTCGTGGTCTTGTAGGTAAAGATTCTCATAATCATCTAAAGGAGTTTCATATGGTTTGCACGAGCATGAAACCCACGAGAGTGACTGGAGAGTAAATTAAATTAAGAGCCTTTTCGTTTTCTTTGAAGGATTTGGCTAAGTATTGACTCTATTATCTATCATCCGGGAGTATGACCACCTGGGACGAGATGAAGAGGTTTTTTTTGAAAAAATATTTTCTATCTTCAAGGGCAACCAACATTAGGAAAGAAATTTATGGCGTAAGACATGACAACAAAGAATCCCTATATGCATACTAGGAGTGTTTCAAGAAGTTATGTGCAAGTTGCCCCATTATCAAATTAGTGAACAACTTTTTATCCAATATTTCTATGAAGATCTTCTACCCACTGATAGGAGTATGCTTGATGTTGTTAGTGGAGAGCTTTGGTAGATTAAAACTCCCGAGGGAGCAATGAGTTTAATTTCAAACTTGACAGCCAATTCTCAACAATTTGGCACTAGACTCGACCTTCCTTCTAAATATGTTAATGAGGTAAATATCTCATCCATTGAACAACAAATTACGAGTCTAAATTCTCTTGTTTCGTCAAATGACTGTAGGTAATACGCAGACAATAAAGGTTTGGGAGATTTGTTCAGTAGTGAGACATCCAACCGATATATGTCCAACTCTTCAAAAGGAACCCATTGAACAAGTTAATGCAGCAGGTGGCTTTCCTGGACAACCAAAAAAGAATTATGATCCCTATTCGAACACATATAACTAAGGATGGAGGGATCATCCTAATCTTAGCTATGGAAATCCACAAGTAAATCAGCCTGCAACTCAAAATTGCCCAAATTTTCTGCAATATAAGCAGCCATACCCTCATAGACAACAATCGAGCCAAACTTTCAATTCAGGTATATCTTTAGAAGATATTGTTAAGACCGTTGCCACTAACACTTTGCAATTCTAATGGAGACAAAACAATTCTAACAAGAGGACATGGCCAATATTCAAAGTTTGGACAATCAGATGGCCATATGGCAACTGCAATTAGTCGGCTAGAGGCTCAAAGTTTGGGAAAATTACCCTCTCAAACAATAGTGAATCTAATAGAAAATGCTAGCGAAATCATCCTGAGAAGTAGTAAAGAGGTTGAGATTCCGGTAAAAGCATTCCCTACATCATCGGAGAGAGAAAAAGGAAAAAAAAATGTTGTTATAGACACGAATGTACCAATGACAATGACGTACAAAAGCAAATATTTCCACCTCTTTCTAATTATAAACCAGTACCCCATTTTTCTCAAACTTTAGTAGAATCTAGGAAATACGAACAAAATTAAAATCTATATGAAACTTTTCGTAGATGCGAGGTAAATATTCCACTATTAGACGCTATTAAACAAATTTCTCGTTATGCTAAACTTTTGAAAGAAATGTACACAATTAGGAGGAAACAGAAACTTAAAGGATGTGAGAATGTGAAGTTGGGGAGAATGTCTCTGCAGTTATTCAAAGAAAACTCCATGCACAGTACAAAGATCTAGGTATATTTACTATCCCTTGTACGATAGGTGACACTAGATTCAAGAAGGCCACGTTAGATTTAGGAGCTTCTATTAATATCATATCATATGCTATATATGTTTTGTTGAAACTTAGAACTTTGAATAACACTGGTGTTGTGATTCAATTAGCTGATAGATCTAATACATATCCTAAGGGTGTAGTTGAGGATATCCTTGTGCAAGTTAATGATTTGGTTTTTCTCGCTGATTTCTTTGTGCTTGATATGCAAAATAGTGATCAACAACCCCTATTTTGTTAGGAAGACCATTCTTAAAGACATCCAAAACTAAGATAAATGTTCATAGTGGCACACTTACTATGGAATTTGATGGTGAAACTATTAAATTTAATATTTATGATGCTATGAAATATCTTGAAGATAATAATCATATTTATTCTATTGATGTGGTTGATAATTTAACACAAGAATTTTTTGAACTTGATGGAAAAGATGGATTAGAAATTGTCATTAGTAAGTGTTAGGTTTTTTTATGTAATTGGCAAGTCTGTGAATAAAATGGACTAGATTTAATATGTTGTAAAAGTCAAGGAGTAAGTTGTAGTTGTAAAATTGAGTTGTATTTGGTTTAGGGTTCGAGAATGGAAATGAAGGAAAAACGGCGCTGTAATTTCTTTAGACTATCTTCATGACTTGGCTCGAGCAGCAGAAACAGAAATATTGTTGCTATCCTGTTGCCAGGGCTTCGCTCGAGCAACACACTGTTATTCCTTGTCCCCCGACTTTCGCTCTAGCGATAGGGTTATTAGAAAAATTTTAATTTGCGTTTTAAGGCTTTTTATCCGGCCCATTCATTCTTTAACCTATAGTATAAATACCAGCACACATCTGAATATTTTTTTTAAGGTTGAACATTGAGAAAACACATACTCTCCATATCCTCTTCATCAAATAAGCTTTCAATCTTCATTGTGTGATTTATTCTTGGTGGTGAAAATATCAAATCTATAATCCAAATACCAAATTGCTACTTTCTACACATTTGTCAGAGTGTTGAAGATCAATAGAAAGTGACTGGAGTTCCAATTATTGGAAAACGCGGAGTTTTTCGTTGATCCACAGGAGATAGACGAATTCATAAAGTCGGGAGTTGGTGCAGGAGCGCGCATTCCAAGAGGGTTTTGAAAACTGTAGCTGGGAGTTAGTGTAGGAGCACGAAATTCAGGAGAGCTGCGGGAGTTGTAGTTAGGAGTTCAGAAAGTACTTGTGGTAGTCTAGCGGACTGTAAGTTCTAATTCGTTTATAATGAATTATTGACTGGTAAAATGCCATGGTTTTTACCCAGTTGGAGTTTCTCCGCGATCATTCCTTGTTTTTTTTTATTGATTTCATATAACTGCGGTATTTCAACATATGAAAAATTGGACTGTGTGATTAACCATCTATAGATAATTAACAGTGATTTGGTGCTAATTAATTATTAAGTTTTAATTTCGAAAAATCGCCTATTCACACCACCTCTAGGTGTAATTTGGGTGGAACTTCGTTATTTCAATTGGTATCAGAACCACATTTCGAATCTTGGCCATTAAATTAATCCAGATGAGTCAGTCTTTCGTGCTTCTATTTTTTTTACGTAAGCAACTATGCTTACTAGAAATTTCAAATGAGAGCATTCCTTAAATCATTGGATGAGCGTATTTGGATCAGTATACAAAATGGCTGGATTGCACCTTTATCCACTGTTGCTGGTGTTGTTATACCCTAATATTTCCCTTTGGACCAAAAGTTGCTGATTGCAACTAAAATAGTAAAGGGATTCATGCTTTATTTATGGCCGTGTTTGCAGAGGAGTTTAGGAGAGTGTCGATGTGTGAAACTATTAAAGAGGTTTGGGATATCTTAAAGACTACACACGAGGGTACAAAAACGACTAAGAACTCCAAACTGCAAATGTTAATCTCTAGGTTTGAAAAAATTAAAATGAAGGACGATGAATCGTTCGATGAATTCTATGCGATGTTTAATGATATAGTTAACTCGAGTTTCAACCTAGATGTGAAGGTTCCCGAGTCTAAGATAGTTCGAAAAGTCCTTAGATCCCTACCTGAAAAGTTTAAGCCTAAGATTACCGCTATTGAAGAAAGTAAGCACTTAGATGAAGTTAGGATAGATGAATTCGTATGATCTCTCCAAATCTATGAACTCACCATTTCTCAACAAAAGAAGCTTAAATCTATAGTCATGAACACCATATAGGCCATATAGGCTTGATTTGGAAGCCATATAGGCTTGATTTGGAATATCCGGAGAGAAACAAGTCACAGCAGGCGTCACCCATCGTTACAAAATCTTTTAAGAAAGGTGTTGAATTTATTTTAGCAGATTGAGTGGCACTAACAAAGGGTTGACCGCGTCCAAAGCTACTTGGGAGAATGGGGGAGATTTGACAATTTAAGTCTAAGCATTGACACTACACAGTGATGAGGAGTTGCCAAATTTGGTGAGGAAGTAGCTTACGTCTTCCCAAGTCGCGGACGATCCACCCTAGTAGAGAACACAAAACAGTGCAAACAAGCTGACAAGACAGAACTGTCCGGAAAATGCAGGCAGTTGTGCAAGCCCGAAAATGAGGGTTTTCTATGTCAAAAACCACCATTTTGAGGAAAAAAAATACCGCGGAGTTAGTTGTTTTGGACACAAGTGGATGCCAACTTCCGCAACTTGCACGAAGAAGTTGTTACGTTGAAATCTGCAAGCTTACGAGATTGTGGTACAAGTAATAGAAATCAATGAGTTTCAAGTTTATAGTTCCTACGAGGAATAAGGCCTAATATATAGTTCAATAATTTTGATCAAATTTGAAGTCATGTAATATCAAAAGAGATTGTTTGTAAGTTTTCTATATGAATCCTAAACTAGAAAAGCAAATAAAGTATTTATCTAGCATGTGAATGTTTGTATTGGAATCTTGAATTGCCCTATTGCCTTATAATTCAATTATTAATTTGTAATCAAGTAAATTCATACATTCAAGACAATCGATAATTATTTTTTATTCAATATTTTTAAAAAATATATTAAACCTACGTTTAATACGATATGATCTTATTTCTAGTTCGAATTCATATGAAAAACATGCATTGACTCTTATGATTTATCACATATTATTACACATGCCATAGATATTATTCATAATACATATTGTCCATGTATTGGTTTTGTCGCGTTCTAAACTTATTGTAAGTATTCATGTTTTATAATAATCAACTTACTATTTAATTGGTGATCACCTATTGTTCATGTGTTGATTTGTCGCGTTCTAGACTTATTGTGAATATTCCTATACTACAATGTAACTTACTATTTAATTGGTGATCAAGCAATCAAATAGTTCAATGAGAATGTAAAATCATTTAAGAAAAATCAAGAAATATTAAACTAATTGTCTTGAATTAAAATAAACAAACAATGAGATCATCATTCATTCAATACAAAGGAAAAACTTAGCTAATCATCCTAATAATTAAATTATACACGAATTTATAGAAACATATCACCCGGATCAAAAAAATATGGAAGAAAATGAGAGAAATCTTTATATTGGATGGATAATCTTAAAAAATCTTGCACTGTTGATGTAACCTTGTTCTTCACCTCTAAAATATGTTGAATCTATGAATTTTTAAGTCTAGGGAGGTCCTCCCACATTTTGGTCGAGTTTTGGTATTTAAAGGATGCTAAAAATATTGCATTGAATTTGTTACCAAAACAAAAATAAGAAAAATTGAATTTTTTTCCCATTTTATACTAAGGAGCACGTCTAGTACAACATAGGGTTTGCATTTGAACCCTTTAGGAAGCCTCAGGCATCTCAGATTAAGAGCAAGCGTGCCTTCTCTGTAGGCCTAGATGCGCGCTAAGCTTGTCCCCGAGCAACATTTAGTATTTTTGTCATAACTTTTTCTTCCGATATCTGATTAAAGCAATTCAATATTTGTTGGAAATCTAACTCAAAAGGATACAATTTTTATTTGGATATCATTTTTCAATTTGAGCATTTGCTATGCCAAAAATGATCTTCAATCTAAGACTAAAAATCCGGAGCATAACTCTTTCGACTGAAAATTGGTGTTTGATAATACTTTGACTAAATTTCATCCTTTTAGCTTCTTTTCTCATCCAGTTGACATCTATTACTCTTGAATCTTCATCGTGAGGTCCATCAAAACTTTTGAGTATCTGTACTTTAGTCTATGAACTTTGGATTTCTTTCATTTTAGCTCTTCTATGTTCTTTCTTCTGTTTCTTCATCCAAACATGAATTTTTCCTAATAAATGCAATAAATAACAAATTAAACACTAATCCGTCAAAAGAATAACAAAATATCATTATTTAGGACCCCAAATAAGTGTAGAGATGAAATGTTCAACTTGACTACAACAAAGCCTGAAAAAAGTGAAATCCAACTTGACTACAACAAAGCCTGAAAGAAGATGAAATGTTCAAATTGGCTAACATAAATGGACATATCAACTTGCATAAGAGGTGTAGAGATTTCCAACTTGCAAGGAAGCAAATATTCATTTGACCATCACTTGCAAAATATAGGTTAGTTGCAACCTGCATAAGGGTAGCATGTAATTTGCAACCAATGATGGCCATTGGATCAATTAAATCTTGGCCATTAATTCTAACTTGCTTTCCAAGACTTTGCCTAGGTGATGGGTTCATTTGTAAATCATAAGGAGTGAAGTGAGATAAATACTTGAGAGATTGTAGAGTTTTCCTTTTCATTTATACAAAGAGAATTCTCTCAAACTTGTTTGCTTTCATTAAATCTCATATATGAAATTCTCTACTTAAAGTTACCATATAATTTGACCAAAAAGGTTAAATTTTCGTGGGTGTTGGGAAAGTGACTTAACGTTTTCATGTGGGGATAGAAATTGTGAAACGTTAAGGTCGCACGATTTTAGTTAGTTCCAGTGTAACAAAACTAGGTCCATGACAGGTTGTAACGAGCCGCCCGTACGGCTCCCGAGCTGTCACCGTCCCCGAGCTAGCCTTCCTACACAAATAGGCCAACAAGAACAATATAATATGAACTTTGGGAAGAAAGCTTAAAACAATACCCACATAAGGAAAACCATTAGTGCATTTTTGATAATTTAGCCTTAAACCTGTAATAAGAAATCTTGCCATACCACATCGGTAGGGGAGTTCTCTAGTCCCGCGACTCATTCTCCTACTCTGTTAACGCTTTTGTAGTAGAACGTATGCCTCGCATCTTCGTGCCATTTCAATATTGCATTCTCCTCCACACCCTTGGGTCCAAAAATTCTCCACAATTGGGACATCATCCCCCTAATGTGCAGGCTTCCACACTGCTCCTACATCTCTCTTCGTAGTAACATGCCGCCTTCGACGCCAACCTTTACCCTCACCACTTCTGCATTGGTTCTTCGGATGGATGGCTCATCTGAATATAGTACCATCTCGCACATCGAAGCATTCAAAGCAAATGCCCCCACATTTATTCCTTTTTGCAATGCTCTACGAAACATCGTTTGTGTAGTAGGCAACATTGCATAACGCATGTCCGTACATGCATCATCCGCAAAGCTTCTCCTCATTGATCCCACTTGTTTGCTAGCCCTGATTTGCTGCATATTCTATGGCTTTATTTTACCTTGGTGGTCCCAAAATCGTTTCCGTAAGAATGCACACCATCAGTCTTAGTAAACCAACGACGCAATGTTCAGAGCGAACTTGCTTTGATACCACCTATCACAGACCTAATTTTGTTACACCCAAACTAATTAGAACCGTGCAGTCTTAACATTTTACAATTCTCTTCCCCATGAGAAAGCATTAAGTCAGCATTTCCAACACCCACGAAAATTCAACCTTTATGGTAGGGGATTTAATGTAGGAGATATAATGAAAGCAAGTAAGTTTGGGAGAATTCTCTTTGTATAAATGAAAGGGAAAACTTTAAAATCTCACAAGTGTTTATCTCACTTCACTCCTTATGATTTATAAATGAACCCAACACCTCTATTCATAGGCGAAGTCTTGGAAAGGAAGTTGTAATCAATGGCCAAGCTTTAATTGATCAAAGAGCCATCATTGGTTGCGAGTTGCATGACACCTCTATGCAAGCTGCAACCTCCTTTGTACAGTGGTAGCCAAATGTATATTTGCTTCCTTGCAAGTTACAAATCTCTACACCTCTTATTCAAGTTGACATGTTCCTTTCATAGTAGTCAATTAGAACTTCTTCCTTCAAGCTTTGTTGTAGTCAAGTTAGACTTGGCCTTTTCATACAAGTTGCACAAGTTGGCGTCAACATGGATCCAAAACAATCGGCTGCACTCCACGGTATTTATTCTCCTCAAAATGGTGGTTTTTTACCTAGAAAAATGTCATCTTTGGGCCTGCACAGCTACCTGCGTCTCCTGCCGCAGGTAGTTCCGTCCTGTCGAAGCGTCCTGTCTACATTGTTTTGTAGCCGTGGAAAAGTAGGTGGAGTGCGGTGGAAAAGTAGAATGGTTGTGGAGTGGTGTAGAGTGTAAATTCATAGAACCTGCTTTAATTGAACCTTGGAATGTAGGGGGTGTGGTAAGTTTCTCATAATCATCTTCTACACCCCTCTCTCTCCAGTACATCTTAGAGCGATGACTTTTGACGAATGGCCAAGTCAAAAATTTTTAAATACGGCTCTCATGATTTCCTTAACGTACGATTTCAATATAAATTTTTCTGCAAATTATCTTCTTCCATTCTGTTGACCTGAGTTCCTTCATCATTCGGTTCCATGTAAAAAGTTCAGTTCACCGTTCAGATATTGGGGTGTTACTTCTTTGCAATGAAAATCTTTCTATTCTATTAGACAATTCCTCGAAATCCTTAGGCGCTGGAGTGGGTAAAATCTGTCTAAAAGAGACCGTATTTCTTCAGCAACTCTTAATAACAATGCAAATTCAAATAACAATAATTACAGGTTCCAACAATATAGACTACAGAATACGTACCGTATTTCTTCAGCAACTCTTTTGTACGTGCAAAACCTGAGAAATCATGTAAATTGTCTCCAAACTGTAAATGATTCCTAAGCTTGAAATAATCAGGATCAGTAAAATATATACAGCAAACTATATTATGCTACAGAACAGAACCGGAAAATCAGAAAAAAATCAATTCAAATGCATTTTTTATTAAATATCTTTGTTTATTTTCAATCTTTCCGAATTCAATTTGGTCATGTTACAACATATATATTCTTAGCATATTACATGTTTACTTAATTTAACCCAACAATCACTAACTTACAGCACAATATAGTACATAGGAGGAGTTGAATACAAAAGTAAGAAAGTCAGCTATCTCAAATTAAGATCGTCTTCATCATCCAGATCTAAGTCACTTGAAAGCCTAATTTTCTTTCCATCCCTTGAGCCTGTTCTTCCTTTCTTTGGTTTTCCCCTGACGAAAGAACTCGTATTATTCATTGTAGTTGTATCGGAAACAAGAAAACGAAAATAACCAGTGGAGAGATGACAACACAAACTATCTAGACAATTCATTTTAGCTTCCTCGAACTAAGTAAATATAAACTCATGCAACGATGAAAAGGTGCACTTACTGTCCATTACTGGCTAAGCCTCCACCCTTGGATCGACCTTGACCTATATCCAATCTTCCATCTAAGAACATGCAGGGAGAGAAGGTAAAACAACAGTGCTCAAACAATGTCAAAAAGGAATGGGTAAAAAGGCAATAAAAATTGTTTATGTTGTCAATCCCGGGAACAAGTTACCTGGGATTAATTACACCTATCCTCCTAGCAGTACCACAGAACAACTTTTAAAAAGCAAAGAAAACAAAAAGACTAACCTTCTCGTGCAACTCTAAGCTCCCCTGCCTATACATTAAAGAGTGATCAAACAGGCAATGTCAAACCCGAATGGTTAATACCAAAAGCAGGCAACAATATGTCCCTTACAACAGAAGGTTAATTTTTGAAAACAAGAAAGGTAAAGAACGTGAAAAAAAAAAGAATATTCTGAAGAATATTCATTAAAAGAGAAGAGTAAAAACACTTATTGGTTACTTCCTCCAGTTTACCTACGCTATCCTCATCGTCAAAGGGACGAAATGATTAATTTTCATAAGCACAAGAGAAATGGAAGCCCATTTATACAGAGAGACAAAAAATACATCACAAAAACACAAGGATAAGGACCATAAGGTGCTTCCTTTAAGGAAACGTACAGTATCTTTTGCATAAGGTAAATAATCAATGTATTCTGGGCATCACACTTCTGGCTTTATCAGACAGAGTTCTCAAAGATTATCATTTTCTGTAGAACAAATTCGTTTCATATTCTTACAGGAAATCATTCTGCTAGAAAGTAATTATTAGCCACTGATGGAATAACAGATCAAGAACTTTCATTTCCTAGGTTTAGACATAGTTTCAAAATATAAGTTTCCACATAAATAGGATTATACGTGACCAAACTTTTAGTTATTCAGACAAGAACTTGTACTCCAAAATGGATATACGATGTATCAACAAAATTGTTTCAGGAATTAAACACATGGTCAAGCATTGGCTGAGAGTACTTAGGTTTTGGGACTTCAGATTTTAGTCAAACCCTTCTTACTCTTGATAAGAATATTTTCAGAAAATGAAAGGTATTCAAACAAAACACTCAAAACGAGATATCTAAGAAAAGAAAGGTCTACTCTAGATATATATGTTAGGATCTTGCACATACTGCTGGTGAGGTAACTGAGGACAATGAAAACACCCGATCTTCAAGCTGAAACTTTCTGGATCTTTTTAAGCTGAAACACAATGTAAGAAGAGATATATATAAATAAATCTCTAACATACATTGGATATCAACAATATTAATACAACTTTTTCGTTGAAACAATGCATTAACGCGTATTATCTTGTCCTCCATCAAATTGAACAAATAATGCCAGACCTATCAAGTTAATATGTAGTTTTGAGCTTGCAGCTCTGCATATGCCAAGACTGGTGTCTGATGAAGTGACAAAAGGAAGAGGGATTGATCGGCCAAATTCCATTTCTTCATAGATTTTAACCAATACTCTATAAACATGTCAATACCCTAAAGATACCACGACACGCTTAACAATTGGTTTCATTTTGCAATCAATTTCCTAATAATACTATCTGAGCTTTCCATCACTCAACACTCCCGAAATTATCGTCAGTGACTATTAAATTAAGCATTCATGTAAAAATTATGTCTATTCCCTACAGAATACTTCTCTGCTCACGCAAGCAAAAACAATAAAAGCACTTTCTTAGTACTAGGACTATGATTAACAGTAACTAATTCACCACCAAGGAGTCTAAAACACATAAATATATTCTCTTATGTTCAAAAGCATTAGTTCACTAGAAAGTGATTCAGCAGTTCTCTATCAAGGATAATGGATATACATTTACTCTAATATTGAACAAGATTTTTTTTAGAACCAAAATAAGTTTCTATTAGATATGAATAGCGATAACCCTCCCAATGGGTTCTGTGATTTTGAGAACAAAGACACCAATTCTAATTGCTCAGGGCAAACGAAGAATTTCAGAAAACTAATACAACAAGAACTCAAGAAAGTTAAAGACAATCGTCCGTGATCAGAAATTAATTTTCTGCAATGCCTGTTCTGATTATCCTTCTGACCACTTTATATCGCATTCCGAAAATTGAGTGTCCAAAAAATTGTGTGTCAATTATAATTGAGTTATCTTTTGAAGGATAGATTAGATAAAAATTAATTAGCATGACAACAGATCAATGAAAGCATTTAAACTGAGCTCAAATATGCTTTGATATTATGTTGATTACTTCATTACCACTACATTATGCATGAATCCAACAGCAGCAAAGTCTAGTGCAACTAGATCCTTCACAACTACAACACGTTGTGCATGAATCCAATTTTAACAAATAAATTAATTACCAAGGAATATAAGAAATAAACAGATGCCAAAATATTAATGAAAAAGCCAAGAAAATTTGTATGAGTTTACATACTTAGCAGTATTTTTTGTTGAAGAAAGAAATCCATCAAAGCCTTTAAACGCATTCCCAAGAGTGCTTGTTTCCTGTAAATAACTCGTCTCTAATTCATACACCTACAGCAAACGGTATCCTTATGATTCAGAAAGGAAACAATACAATTTGATATCCAATATTTACAACTAAACAGAAAAATTGAAATACTGAAACAAATTAATTCCAATACAAGTAAAAATATAAAACAAATATACCCTGAAAATTTGAAGACATTAAATATTTCAATAAGAAACAACTATTTGCTAATTATCAACAACAGCTTACAATAAGAGATTAGACACTAAATTAAAAATGCTCAAAGAACAGTAAATTACCAAATTATGCAGAAAACAACATTTCAAAACAAATCTACAAATTCTCAGGGGAAAAACAAAATTCCTATACCAAATTACATAGAATTGTACTAACACACATGATTTGAAAAGTACCTGTTTTTCAACGTTCCGCAGTTCTTCTTGAAGCTTTTCTCGCTTATGCAATAAAGAGGAAAGCATGGCTTTAGGATTATTTGGACCTCTGTGCCCTAAAAATTTAGAAAAATTAAATTCAGCATAAGTTTAATGGTTTGATTGATTGGGAAATGGAAATTTGTGAAAAGTACTGTTTATTACTGATATAATCTACCTTGCAACTCCATGTTCGCGCTAATATTTATTACTATTCTTTTGCCGAATTTGGGGTAACGATAATTTGAATTTTGAAGTGCGTATACAAATGGAGATGGATAAGGATATAAACTATTATAAAGGGATAAATATTCTCAAATTGTTTAATTTGTTTTTTGTATTT
>CAIGRB010110337.1:21480-33828 GCA_903798255.1 Fraxinus quadrangulata
TACAACACGTTGTGCATGAATCCAATTTTAACAAATAAATTAATTACCAAGGAATATAAGAAATAAACAGATGCCAAAATTAATGAAAAAGCCAAGAAAATTTGTATGAGTTTACATACTTAGCAGTATTTTTTGTTGAAGAAAGAAATCCATCAAAGCCTTTCAACGCATTCCCAAGAGTGTTTGTTTCCTGTAAATAACTCGTCTCTAATTCATATACCTACAGCAAACGGTATCCTTATGATTCAGAAAGGAAACAATACAATTTGATATCCAATATTTACAACTAAACAGAAAAATTGTAATACTGAAACAAATTAATTCCAATACAAGTAAAAATATAAAACAAATATACCCTGAAAATTTGAAGACATTAAATATTTCAATAAGAAACAACTATTTGCTAATTATCAACAACAGCTTACAATAAGAGATTAGACACTAAATTAAAAATGCTCAAAGAACAGTAAATTACCAAATTATGCAGAAAACAACATTTCAAAACAAATCTACAAATTCTCAGGGGAAAAACAAAATTCCTATACCAAATTACATAGAATTGTACTAACACACATGATTTGAAAAGTACCTGTTTTTCAACGTTCCGCAGTTCTTCTTGAAGCTTTTCTCGCTTATGCAATAAAGAGGAAAGCATGGCTTTAGGATTATTTGGACCTCTGTGCCCTAAAAATTTAGAAAAATTAAATTCAGCATAAGTTTAATGGTTTGATTGATTGGGAAATGGAAATTTGTGAAAAGTACTGTTTATTACTGATATAATCTACCTTGCAACTCCATGTTCGCGCTAATATTTATTACTATTCTTTTGCCGAATTTGGGGTAACGATAATTTGAATTTTGAAGTGCGTATACAAATGGAGATGGATAAGGATATAAACTATTATAAAGGGATAAATATTCTCAAATTGTTTAATTTGTTTTTTGTATTTATTTTAGAAAAATCACTTAGAAATTAGGGATAATTGCAGCAGTGTCCCAAACCTTTGAATTTTTCACATTTACCCTAGTCTTTCATTTGTGTCATCCACATTCCCAATCCTTTCAAAAATTTGCACATGAAGCCGTTCAATCAATTTGACTATTATGATAATTAAATCAAAAATAAAAAGAACAAAATTAAAATAAAATTTGCAACCCCACTCCAAAATCCCATCCCCTACCCGTCCATCCAAACTTCATCTTCTTCTCCTTCTCCTCTATTGTCCCCACCCCTAATACTGAACAAAACCATAGCCGATATCACCAACTTCTTCTCCAACCATTCTTCATTTTACTCCATTTTTCCCTCCAAATTGAACCCATCTTCTTCCACCAATTTTCAGACGTCAAACTTCAAAATAGCTTGACAAGTTGAGGAATGGATCCCCACAGCGTAAAGCCAAATTGAAAAATAGAATTCATATTTATTTCTACAAATTGTTGGGTTTCCAATTTCGGCTCAATATTTCAATTGGGGTTTCCTTTGAGGAAGAGATGTCAAAAAAGACCACAAAACAACATTAAACACATCAATGAGGTATACAACTATATTAATCGTTGGAAAATAATTAGTTGCAGTAATTTGTAAAAAGTAAAACTTATAGTCTGATCGAGTTTTATGACAACACGATATCTTAAAATGAAATTGTTCATCTTTCATTGTTGCGACCTCTTTGGACACTAACTCCCAAAATACAACAATTGAATCACTTGTGCAACAATCACAAATGATTTTCAAAACTTTCAAGTATACTCCAGAAAAAATGAATAAAAAATAATATCAAGTATGAAGAATTACAGTATATAAAAAATAATATTTCGTTTTTTGAATCTTTTTCCAAATAGCGGACATTTGTTTATATAGTTACAAAAGTGATAATTGTAATCACGATATTTTTTCCTAACCATTCTTCATTTTTCTCCACTTTTCCCTCCAAATCGAACCTATCTTCTACCACAAACTTTCAGGTGTCAAACTTCAAAATTGCTTGACAAGTTGAGGAATGGATTCCAACAGCGTAAAAGCCAAATAGGAAACCAAAATGCATATTAGGCTCTAGAAATGGTTGGATTTTCAATTTCTGCTCAATATACCAATTGGGGTTTCATTTGAAGAGCTGCTGAAAGAAGACCACAATAACAACATTAAATGCATCAATGAGATATACAACTACAATAATTGTTGAAAAATAATTAATTGTAGTAACTTGCAAAACAGTAAAATGTAGAAAGTAAAACTTAACGAATGATCGAGTCTCGTGACATGATGATGTTCTAAAGAGAAATTGCCCATCCATCACTTTGTGACCTTTTTGGATGATCACTCACAGGATAAAACGACCGAATCACTTATGCAGCAATTACAAATGATTTCGAAACTCTTAAGTGTACTTCAGAAAAAAAGAATAAAAAATAATATTAAGTATGAAGAATTACAGTATATAAAAAACGATATTTCGTTTTTTTGATATTTTTTTCCAAATATCGGACATATGTTTATAAAGTTACAAAAGTGATGATTGCCTCCACCATAATTGCAATTTTTTTGGGTTGTTAATAACAGCCCAACAGTCGTATTACTGGTGATAATAGTGCTATTATCACGTTTTTCATCCACTAATAATTGTATTGTCATGATTTATTAGCGCCTAAATGTTCTAAGTACACTTATATTTTGGTTTAGGTTGTAAATGAACGAATATGGTGGAAATTAGAAGAAAATGGCAAGAAAGGAACAATATGGAAGAAAGTGAAAGTTCAGCGACTAAAGTACAAATACTTTAAACTTATTTCTAATCTTGTGATGAAGATTCAAGAGTGTTAGAGGTCAATTGAATGAAAAAAGGAGTCAAATGGATGAAATATTGCCAAGACATTATCACATATCAACTTTCAAGCTGAAAAGTTTTGCACCAGTTTTCAGCCTCATATTAAGAATAGCTTTTGACATGGAAAACAATTTAATTTGAAGATGTATATGAGGCAAATTTATAGCCTTTGAGTTTGCTTTTCAACGCATCTTGAATCATCTCAATCGGATATCGGGAGAAAAAGTTATGCCTAAAAAACACTACAAGGCGCGCGCCCTTACCTACAGGCGAGACGTGCGCCTCACAAGTTGAGGCTGCCAAAATCCTTAAGGGGCGCGCCCTAGTTTACACTAGACATGCTCCTCAAGCTAAAATAGGGAGAAAATTTTAGTTTCTTTATATTTGTTTTAGTAATTTTTTAGGGTAATTTTGGAGAGATAATAGAAGGAAAAATTCTGTGACTTTGAAAGGGGAGCCGTATTTTGAGCACAAAAGGATTTCATATCACTTTTCCTCTCAATTCTTGCTCAATAACCTCATGAAGAACTAGAAACAAAGGTGAAGCAAGGAAAGAACTCGTTGGATTCTGAGATTTCGTATCAATTTATTCATGTAATTGCTCATTTTATTGTTAAACAATTCTAGTAATTAGATTTTTTTTTTCATTAATTTACATTGAAATCGATTTAATATTTACAAGATTTTTCATGGATTCAATCATGCTTTTTCCATTATTAAATTAAACTATTTGTTGAATTTCAATTTCAATTACTTATTGTTGAGGTTTGTTTAACTTTTATCAAGTCTTTTATAGATCTAGTCGTGCTCTTTCTATTGAATGATTGAAATAACTGTTGATTTTAATCTCAATATTACTTTATTGACTGATTGATTACTGTCTTATGTTTAATGTATATGGTCGATTTTTAATCTTATTCCAATAAAATTGTGCGAATATATCATAAGTCTAGATTGTAGGATTACATTTGTGAATTAAATTGGTCTTCATGATAAATCCTCGGATTAGAGAGTCGTGATGAAAATTCTCTAATTGAGTTATAAAATGAATAATTGATGTGATCAATCCAATCCAATTAAGAAAATTTTGATACTTCACTACCTCAAGTTATTGATTCTAATTTCACATTTCAAACATTAAATTTTACTACACATTGAAAAGAACCTTTGAGTATTTTTTCCATCTCCCCGTGGATATGATACCCCAAAGCTACATTACAACTACCGCATTATTCTTTGGACGTAATCAACTGGCTAGTTTGACCAGTAAATAAATAAATTCGAAAATGATTAAAATAAATAAAAATATTATTTTAATCAGGAAAGCCAAAATCCTAATGTCCAATCATAAATATTTCAATAATCGTGTAGACTGTGAATCGGACCTCTTACCTCCAACACAAATTTCATATTTTTCACCAATTGTGTACTTTGTCTAATATGATTGTATCTTTCGAGTAATATATTTATCATATATAACTATCTAACAATCCCCTGCATGAAAAACAAAAGAAAGATAAATATTAATATTAATATGGAGTACGGTAGAAATCATTCAGGCTTAGGTGTCTATGGACTTGAACCTTGACATTTTATATTCTAACGAGTTTGCTAACTATAGAGTGAACTATGTCTTGAATTCTACAATTATAATTGCAAACTAACACAATAGATTACACACATAACTTCTAAAATAGTCATTGAATTTTCACGATTGTGTTCATTTTGCCTGAGAACTTTTATAATTTTTTGAGTACTCTAGAGAATTAATCTCAATTCTCATAGGAAGCGGTATTACTTCCACACTTAAATAGGTGCTTCTATCAAAGGTATATTGTATCTAAACACCCAATTGTATAATAGCTATAGTGAGCATTAAGAACATTAACTCATAATCTAATCAATACAACTGGTACTACACATCATAGAGAATGGTTTGAAATAAATCCAATGTAGTACCCCCACAGATCACTCCAATAACTTTATTATCCCATTAAACATTGTCCGTGGGGATCTCCAATCGCAATGTTAGGTTTCCATTATAGGAGATTTAGTTTGTAATAGGCTTTACCCTTATCTCCTTCAACATTTTCTGAACTAACTCTCTAGCAAATCATTTGATTAATGGGCCAGAAATATTATCACTTGATTTTATATAGTCAATAGCTAAACCCCATCCTCAAGCAGCTGATGCACAGTATGGTGCCTCCACGAATATGTCTACATTTTCTATTGTAGGATAAATTTTGAGATCTTGAAATAGCTGCTTGACTGTCACAATGGACATAAATAGCTAGAAGTGGTTTAGACCACAAAGAAACATCAATGAGGAAATTCTTTAATCATTGGGCCTCCTTACTTATCTTTTCTAAAGCTATGAATTCAAACTCTATAGTAGATTTCACAATGCGGATTTTCTTATTAGATTTTCAAGATATAGTACCACCTGCTAAAGTAAATACATATACACTCAGAGATTTGCTTTCATTAGTATCCAAAATCTAATTAGCATCACAATATCCCTTAAGTACAATAAGGAATTTGGAATAATGTATCTCCAAGTCTAGAGTGTATTTCAAAAACCTCAAGACTTGAATAAGAGCATCCCAATGTTCACTATTAGGATTACTAGTATACCTACTAAGTCTACTGATCGCATATGCTACAATGGGTTTTTGTACAATTTATGAGATACATGAGACTACTGATCATTCTAGCATATTTCAAAACAGAAACACTAGGACCTAAATGTTTCCTCAAATGACGACTTGAATCATAAAGTGTTTTAGTAAGAACACAATTGTATTGGTTAAACTTCTTAAACACTTTTTCTACGTAATGATATTAGGTTAAAGTAATTTCTTCGAAATGTTTTACTATTTTAATTCCTAGAATAACATAAGCAATACACAAATCTTTTATTTCAAAGTTCTTTTTTAGAAATTGTTTAGTCTTATTAACTACATCTAAACTAGTTCCTATAATAACATATCGTCAACATATAAGTAAGTTATCACATCACAATTATTTTTAAATTTGCTGTATATGCATTTATCGGCCTCATTTATCACATAACCACTAGATATCAAAACTGTATCAATTTTTTCATGTCATTGTTTAGGAGCTTGTTTAAAGCCACAAAGAGATTTTTTAAGTCTGCATACTTTATCATGAAGACCTTCTACAACAAATCCCATATAAA
Source organism: Fraxinus quadrangulata (assembly GCA_903798255.1). NCBI lineage: Eukaryota > Viridiplantae > Streptophyta > Magnoliopsida > Lamiales > Oleaceae > Fraxinus > Fraxinus quadrangulata. The sequence continues at coordinate 27,511 of CAIGRB010110337.1, forward strand.
TTTTCTCTTCTAAATCTCTATCTAAAAGTACAGTTTTGACATCCATTTGATGAATAATAAGATTCTATGATGAAGCAATTACAATCAACATCCTACTAAAGGTAATCTTAGTAACAAGTGAATAAGTATCAAATAAGTCGACTATTTCTTTCTGTCTATAACCATTAACTACAAGTCTTGCTTTAAACTTATTAATTGAACCATCAAGTTTAAATTCTTTCTTAAACAACCATCTACATCCAATAATCTTACATCCTTGATGTAAGTCTACTAATTTCCAAGTATTATTAGACATAATGAAATCATATTCACTATTATAGCTTCTTTCCAAAATATAAAATCTGATGAAAATATAGTTTCATTAAAAGTACTAGGATCATCACCTATTAAGTAGGTTAGAAAGTCAAGGCCAAAAGAAGTAGTTGTCCTAGGTCATTTGCTTCTCCTAATTTCAGCTTTTTTCTATTTTAGTAGGCTTCCCTCTAACTCTAGGAGAAATACTAACAGAGCTGTTTGGTCCTTCAGTTTTTTTCTCTAAATGGAAATTTGTTTTCAAAAAATTCAGTATCTCTAGTTTCAAAAAATATTTTATTTTAAATAAATTTATTTTCGGAGTCGATGAATAAAAATATGTGGCATTACTATGAAGATCATAGCCTATAGAAATACAATCAACAATTTTCGAACCAAGCTTAGTTCCCTTAGGTGCTGGAATAGAAGCTTTAGCTACAGACCTCGCACTTTAAAATATTTATACAAAGGCGTTCTACCCTTCCACATTTCATTAAGGGACTTACTATTTTTTTTAATTTGGAATTCTATTAAGAATATAACAGGAAGTAAGAAGATCTCTCTCCCCTTTCCCCACATGTTAGAAGATAATTTAGAAGAGTTTAACATTGAAATGACCATATCTTTAAGAGTTCTATTTTTCTTTTCAATTACATCATTAGATTGGGGAGAATAAGGGGGAATAATCTCATGAAAAATACCATTATAAATACGAAATTGTCAAAATCACTAAAATATTCTCCTCCTATCATATCTTAAAATTTTAATAATTTTGTCTAACTGATTTTCAACTTCAGTTTCATATGAAACAAATTTAGAAAAACTTTCGTCTTTGCTCTTAAGAAGATAAATGTTACAATATCGAGAATAATCATCAATAAAAGTTAAAAAATATTTATTTCCACCATAAGTAACATATCTTTTTAAATCACATAAATTAGAATGTACAAGACTTAAAACTGAAGTAGTTCTATCAACTTTAGGAAATGTTTTTCTAGAATACTTAGATTCAACACAAGTTTCACATTTGTATTTGGAAAATTATCAATCTTAAGAATGTTTTCCAAAGTCATTAATTTTTTAATAGATGCTATATTAATGTGTCCGAGACTAACATGCCACAAATAATAAGAATAAGCAAATGAACAGAAAAAGTAGATGTTTTATTATTAATCATAAACAACATTGAGTTAAAACAAATTCTCATTAGCATACCCCTTCCCAAGAAAAGAACCACCCTTAAATAGTACAACTTTATCACTCTCATACAATTTAAACCCCTTTTGACTAAGATAAAGTCAAACACTAGATTTTTCTAATTTTAAATACATAAAGAACATCCTTCAAACTGAAGACATTGTTAGAAGTAAACTTAAGTTTCACAGTTTATTTCCTCTCGATCTTGGAGAAAGAAGCATTCCTTACGAACAAACATGCTCCATCACTAATAGGAGTAGATGAAGAAAATGCACCTCTCATGTAGCAAATGTGCTTGATAGCTCTAGAATCCATCGACTAGTCCGTCATATTGCTCATTAGATTAACTTCTGTCACCATAGTAGAGAAATTCCCATCATTTACTACATGTGCCTAATTCTTCACAGCTATTCTTTTCCTATTTCTGTAATCCTTTGCAAGGTGATGTAGTTTACCACAAATAAAGCAGTCACCATCAGTTTTATTTTTAAAAAATAATGCTATTTAGTACTAGTATTACTAGAGCACCAGTCTATGTTTTATGTGATATGTTCAATTAAATGTGAAAATATGTGATTCGTTTAATTGTATCTATCATTTAATGACACTTAATGATACCTAAACTGCTGTCACAATACTAGTGATGATAAATAACATTACTCTTTTTAAAATGGTGTTTAGACCAATTGTTCTTCCCTTATTTCTGTATTTAAAGTTCTGACCATTGGTAAAATTTCCAAAAAACGTTTTACCACCAAAAATTCCTTTAAAAAGATTGGCTTTGGTACCCAAATCTAGTCTCTCCCTACGTTGTCATCCTATTGTCTTCCTCAATTCTAATCCTAATAATCAGATCTTCTAAAGACAATTCTTCTGTCTTATGTTTCAAACTATTTTTATATTCTTTCCAAGCAAGTGGTAGTTTTTTTAATCGGAGGTACTTGAATCATAGATTTTATATCTCTCAACAATAATTTCACGAATTATAATATCTAACTCTTCAACTTGACTAATCATCATTCTAATGTCACCCATTTTAAAATCTAGAAATTTTTCTATAACAAACTTCTTAGTTCTAGCATCTTCGATAGCATATTTCCTTTATAAGGAATTCCATAATTCTTCAACAGTTTTTCCATGATTAGTAAATATCATATAAATCTAAGTCAACAATTCAATATGTAATTTCTGTACATCTAGTTCTTATGTTCCCAACTAGTCTAAATTCTATTTTCTCAGTAGTAGGCTTATCAGCAATTGCATCAATAGGTTTATCAGATTTAATAGCATCAACCACTTTTAAGAGCTGTCAAAAAAACCTTAATTTAACGAAAATAAAGATTGTTGCATCAACAAAAGCAAGAATCCGAAACAAATAATTCATTTTCTCAAATTTGAGGTAACATCAATGAAGTGTGCTGCCCAACACATAAAGTGTGTTTGGTTCATGTGTTTGACAGACGCTTTATTGATGATACTTAGAAGAGCTTGAGGAAATGTCGAAATGGATTCTTTGTTTTCGAATGCTTGATTTAAAAAAACAAAATTATACACGTAACAAATGTTCGCTTACAAATTTAACTTTGGATAAAAGAAGGAGGGTTGAAAAAAATGTTGAGCTCGTAGGATAAACTCGAGAGATGAGCCAGTACACGCTCGGGTTGTCTTCGACGAGCTCCAACTCGTTGGCAACAGGGCCAGACATCCATCACCAACACACTCCCTTCAATAGCCATCCTTCCCATAACCTTCCCCATCAATACCTACCGTGTGTGTGTGTGTATATATATATATATATATATTTTGTTTATTTTTTTTTCAGTCCACTCCTTATCTAACCATTAATCTTTCCCCAACTAGGTGGCTAATTGTGGAAGTATACAATGGCCACCAATGACTTTCCATCACGTGCCATCATTAACCTCATCAGCACAAGCACCACAATGTCCAAAAATAAAATTCTTGAATTAAACAGAATTTTTATTTTTTGAGTGAAACGAGATTGCATTGATAATTATTCGAGTGGGCAATTGAGATCAGGAATACCCAAGATACGTCCCACATCTACCACGTACGGTAATCTACCTAGTGAGGCCGTCGACCCCCATAGGGTCGCCTACCACCATGAGGCCATCGACCCCCGTGAGGCTCTATACGTTCACATATGTCTTCTATCACTACAAGGTTGTCTTCTACCATGAGGCCATCTAGCCACCTCAAGGCCCTCTACATTTACATAGATCGTCTACCACTGTGAGACCAACACTATCCATAACCATACAAATGGCAATGAGATGGGTGAAAACTACCCAACAGAGAATATATGCATCACTAACCGTTGGATGAATGAGGATCACTACACGAGAATGTGGAGAAAGTGGAGAGGGCATACGTAGGACACGTGACACAACTAACCATGGAATGGGAGTATGTCATCAGGTACCTATAAATATCCCCAAGGTGAGAAAAGATAGCTCTCTTAGAACCCGAACTATTTCAATTCTACTACACTTATTCCCTATTATCCAAAAAATAGATTAATTTATTCTCACGCCGGAGGTACAATGGGAGAGAAAGCCCCGACCTCATTTTGCAGGTAGCTAATGTCATTTCATTCAGCTGGAATACCACTCACATCGAGGAGACCATCGAGATTAAACTCATTACCATTTCATTGACACCGTCTGTAGGAAACCACTGAACAAGAAAGCTATGTCAAGGAGACAGATACAAAGTGAAACACGTATGGTCGGGAACACGGCAGACAAGGAGTCAGAGTCTGTTACAAGGTGTTATGACCTACCACTGCCACCGCAGTACGTAATGCAAGGCTAATTTAGTGCCTTGAAGATACAGTTGGCAGCCACGATGACCCTCTTGCAGAGTCAGTCGCAGAAAATTACCGTCCCTCCGCAGAGTTCGTCGTAGGCTGTACGGAATAACCCCTCCAGGTAGCTTAGACGGTTACTCCACCTGGTACCCAGCCAACAACAGTAGACATGGGGATTTCAAGGTTGGTGTTTCCATAGATTACCCAACCCATGATAGACTTGAAAATAAACATAGAGGAGATGATGACAAGGAGGAATGATAGGCATATGCAAATGGTTCTGAAAGAAGATCCGCTCGTCCCCAAGATAATGGTCGTTCCTTTGTCGAAGGGCTTTAAACAACCAATGATAAAGCATATGATGAAGTCACAGACCCGCTGGATTATTTGCGGACCTTCGTTGATTTGATGAGGCTCTATGCAGCCCCGGACGCAGTGATGTGCAGGTCATTTTCCCCAACACCGAGGAGGGAGGCTAGAGTCTGGGTGGCCACACTGGCACCCGGTCCATAAAGACCTTTGACTAATTATCCAGGAGTTTCGTGGCATACTTTATGAATAGTAAGAGAAAATGAAACACAGCTATTGGACTGATGCAGGTGGTACAAAACATGGATGAGTCTTTGTAGGAGTATTTGGATAGATTCAATAGGGCAACGCTTGGTATAAGGGACCTTCAGATGTCTGTAGTAGTGACATCGTTGATGAATAGGACGCGGAACCGGGCCTTCAAGATGTCACTTTCCAAAAATCCTCTGGAGTCAATGAATGACCTGTTGAAGAAGGGTGACAAGTATGTTGACACAGAAGAAGCAGAAAAGGTCGCGAAAAATCTTAGAGAATGATCGAAGACGGGAAGTAACAAGCGAAAGATGGGCGCCGTACAAAAACCAGCTGACAAGGACAAGCAGAGGAATGAGCGTATAAGGAGGAGATCAATCGCCTCTTGAAGTGGGGGGTTTTTGACTAAGTATGCAAGGAATGATCGAGGCAAGCAAAAGGTCGAGGATCGACCGTCGCCTAGAGCCAGTGTCATAAATGTAATTGTTGGAGGAATTGCGACGGGTGGAGACTAGAATTCTTCTAGAAAAATCTATGCACGATCGGCTACAGTCTGTTCTATTCAGAAAAGGGCTAGGTTTAATCAGAGCATCACTTTTGGTGAAGATGACTTAATAGGTATGGCGATCCCCCACGATGATGTCTCGGTAATAGTCGGTGACATAGCAGACTATGATGTCAAAAGGGTATTGGTTGAAGTTGGGAGCGTAGTGAACGTTCTCACTTAGGAAGCATTCCAAGGTTTGAAAATTTCAACATAAAGGTTGAAGGCGGTGTCGACCCCCCTTATAGGATTTGGAGGGGCTACTGTAATACTAAAAGGAGTAGTAGAGCTACCAGTAACGTTGGGTACCTACCCTGTAAGTATGGGTACCAAATTTTTTGGTTGTCAAAATCCCCTTGGCGTATAATGCTATCTACGGTGGACCCTTGTTAAACGTTGCAGGGGCCATTCTCTCTACTTACCACCAGGTGATAAAATTCTTAACCAGTCAAGGTGTGGGATGTGTGAGGGGCAACCAACAGTCCTTGAGAAAGTGTTACATGGATAGTATACGGACGAATAGATCCCCATTAGGGATGATGCTAGACCTCGAGCCCCCAAGGGGGCGAATTGAACCCCTCGACACTGTGGAGAAAATTACGGTGGAAGGAGAACATGAATTCAGCGTGGGAACAGGATTGGAATAGGAAGAGAAAGAGGAGTTAGTGAGGTGTCTGACAAGTAATTTGGATGTTTTTGCATGGAGCCCAAGTGACATACAATGGGTTGACCCGTCTGTTGCGCAATATCGCCTGAGTGTCCTACCGGGTGCTAAACCGGTAAAGCAGAAGAAAAGAAAACTTACCCCGGAGCGGCAAGCGGCAGCAAAGGCCGAGGTTGATAAGTAATTGTAGGCATGTTTCATCAGGAAAGTACAGTATCCCGAGTGGTTAGC